>JBBPSU010000005.1:48626-62546 GCA_038093755.1 Tylopilus microsporus | reverse complement strand
TCGAGAGCGTGGGTCGAGCATCGGACTGGCTATAAAGTCTGTGGTTATTCTTGAGTCACCAAGGCGACGCCACCCACAGCTCTGTGAACGAGCCATATGGAGTCCAAACTCGCCCACCTCGCCACCCTCGCGCAAAAGGACAAGACACCCGCCTACCTCGCCCTCCTCTCAGAGACCCTGGCACGCCCAGACACCGCTGCAGCCGATCTCCACGTCCTCATCGACGCCGTCGCCAACCCAGACAGCGTCAACCTCGTCACAGGCAGACAAGTCATCTCGGAGCTCGTCAGGAACATCCGCGCAGGGGCCATCACCAACCATGACGTACGCAAGCGCATCGTCGAGGACGCGCTCGCGACCCTACAGCCTCGCATCGCCAGCTACGAGGAACAGGTAACCGCCATCAGGGGTTCGCGTTCAATCATTTGATATCAACCCCCTTCTAGATCAACTCGTTGCGATTCCAGCTTGCCGATCTCCTCGAGGTAGAGGAAGAATGGACAGCGGCCGCGCGCGTCCTCATGGGCGTTTCCCTCGACTCTGGCTCCCGGTATGCCCGACAAGCCGTCCCCGTGATCCCGTAGTGCTGATCACCCTCCCAGCTCGTTGCCTGACGAGGACAAATTCCGCGTCTACGTCCGCATCGTCCGCCTCCTCTTGGAAGACGAAGACTCCGTCCAAGCAGACACCTACTACAACCGCGCAGCCTCCCTATCCAACTCCACCACTGACAAAGAGATCCAACTCCAGTTCAAGCTTTGCCAAGCGCGCATTAGCGACTACGCCCGTAAGTTCCTCGAGGCCGCCATGCGCTACCACGAACTCTCCTGGGTCGCCGAGATCGACGAGGAAGAGCGCAAAGTCATCCTGTGAGCCCCGTCCATGCCGCCGGACACCCCCACCCGCTGAGAAGACTCCCCTAGATCACATGCCGTCACCTGTGCCGTCCTTGCCCCCGCAGGACCCAACCGCTCCCGCGTCCTCGCATCCCTCTACAGAGACGAGCGCTCCGCCGACCTCCCCACGTACAACATCCTCTCCAAGATGTTCCTCGATCGCATCCTCCGCCCCGCCGAAGTCAAGAGCTTCGAAGAGTCCCTCCGTCCTCACCAGCTCTCCAAGATCGCCATTTCCAGCAACGATCGGCTGGCGTCCACAGTCGACGAGGACGACCTCGCGGAACCGTCGACGAGCACGCGCAAGGGCCCCTCGACCGTGCTCGATCGCGCCGTCATGGAGCACAACGTATTGGCTTGCTCCAAGATATACAACAACATTTCGTTTCGCGGGTTAGGCGCATTGCTGGACTTGGCCCCCGGCGCTGCGGAGACGATGGCCCGAAAGATGATCGAGCAGGGTCGGCTAAAAGGTTCGATAGATCAGGTAGACAAGCTCATCTGGTTCGAGGGTGGGAGGGAAGAAGACGATGCCCAGGGCAAGGCAGGTGGGTTGGGTGACGTCGAACAAACCAGTGAAGCCACGGGAGCGCCTTTTACAAAACGTTGGGATATGCAGATACGAACGATCGCATCAAACGTACCGTCTCTCCCTCTCGCCTGCATCGATATTGATATCACCATAGGTCGAGTCAATCGTGCAAAATCTTGCCGTGCAAGGTCTCATTGAAACACCAGCATGAACGCCATCGTCCCACCAGGTGATACATACATTCCAAAGAGCACCAGCGTCGTATTAGACAGGATGTGGTTGCATACTACTTTCCAATTTACGTCGTTTCTTGGCGCGCTCCCGTTTCGTCTCCAACTCGTGCCACTCCCCCTCCAACGATGACAACCTAGCGCAAGATATGATATCAGACACTCTGAGCGGTTTAAACGAACGACGAACGACCACTTGCCTAACTGGAAGCTCAGCCGGTGGTAGCTCGTCCTTGAAATAGGGCGCCTCAAGCGCCTGCGTTGCAGTGACCCGCTTGGCAGGATCATACGTCAACAACTGTTCCGCCAGGTCAAGCGCCGCAGGGGATAGCCACCTGACACAGCGTGAGCTTCAAAAGTCGCACCGACGCACGCTGGACTCACTTTTGAAAGAGCTCCCTAAAGTGGTCCTGTAAAACGTCCTTGGGTTTCACCAATTCGTACCAGGGCAGCTCAGTGATGCCGGGCCATCGCTCTGGCGTCGGCGTGCCAAAGATGCGATAGATGACGTCCAGCTGATGAATCTCGTCGTTGCCTTGAAATATCGGCTTCTTGGTAAACAGCTCGAGCATGATGCAACTGTGCGACGGGTGAGAACACAGACGTGTTCAGAAACAATCGAGCCTACCCAGCGCTCCACATATCCACTTCTGGCCCGTATACAGTCGCACCAAACAGAAGCTCGGGCGGCCTGTACCAAAGGGTGATCACCCGGTTGGTATAGTCTATGCGTCGTCGTTTCTGATAGAACCGAGCGAGCCCAAAGTCGGCAAGCTTCAGTTCACCCCTATTGTTGATCAGGATGTTCGAGCCCTTGACGTCCCTGTGTATCACGCCCTTGTGATGCAGGTATGCGAGACCGGCGAGCATTTGGTTGCAAAGTGACTTGAGGTTCGCCTCGGAGAAAGAGAATTGCGTTTGCGAGAGGACGCCCGTGAGATCATGGTCCATATACTCGAATACCATGAACACCGAGCCTGCGTAAAGGTGAGCAAGGGAGTCATCGTCGATGATTCATCTTACCATTGGACACCATCATTTCGTAGAGGCGCACTATGTTCTGATGCTTTAGGGATTGGAGAAGCTTGATTTCCCGCATGGCAGTGACAGGGAAGCCGTCTCTCTCTGCTTCCATTCGTATTCTCTTCAGCGCAACGTGGACACCAGTGACCGTGTTTCGCGCTTTGTAGACCTTCCCAAACGTTCCCTCGCCGACTTGGCTCACGATCGCATACAGCTCCTTCCGAGAAGTGATACTCGGAGACGACGGTCGTGTTACTTCATCAACTTCTGGTTCGGATGGGTGGGGTGGCTGCGCAGGTGTAACAAGGTCGCTGTCGGCTTTCGGAGACAGTGATACTTTCGAGATATCTTGGACCGTCGGGGAAGGAGGTCGGTGGGGTTCAGGGATGACCCCGACCGACACCGGAATCACTTCTTGCAGCAGCGGCAGTACAGCTTGTGGACAGATGTCACTAGCTCCCTGCCGGGAATGCTCATCTTGATCAGTCCCAGCATCTTCGTGCACGCGCTTAGCTGGGATCCCGGGCTTTGGAAGAAGAGTGTGATGTTTGATCGGATAATCTTCATCCTCGCGTGGAAAGAACATCTTGACGGACGAACTCGCAAGCCCGATGGGTTTTAACCATCCTTTGAACATATGTCCTCTAGTGAGTCGTTGCTGCGTCGTGGATGGCATGCGCGATATCTCTTGGAGAGAATCCGAAGGCGGAGGTATAACGGGCGGAGGTGGCATACACTCGGTAGATCGACGTCCTGATTCAGGAGAAGTAGAAGCTGCCTACTCAAATGTAAATGCAAAACCTGGGTCCAATGTGTGAAGAAAAAAACATACGGCGTGACTCCCATTGACCATCTCAGGTTTTGTCGGCTCGGCTTCCTCTTTGAGGAAATTGGGGCGTTGCTGGAGGGTGGTCTGGGGTATAGAAAGGGAGATATCTCTGATGGAGGTCGCGGTTGGAAGTCGGTGTTTCGCCCTTGGCCGGTCCTCAGGACTTCGACTCGAGCTCCGGCTCCGACTCCAGCTTCCTGATGATACAGAGGAGACACTCCTCTCACGTGGAGGTGCTCGAGTGCCGAAGCTTCGATGAGTTGAGGCGGGAGATCTTGACCCATGTGCTCTCGCTGATGGGGTACGGCTACGAGGTCGTACGGAGCTAGAATGACGAGCGCTTCCGTGTGGCGAAAAGGACCTTGACCGCGAGCGACCTCTCGATGAATGTCGAGAATAGACAGAGTCGGGGGTCCTTGAACGTGATCTAGATGGAGATGACCGCTTGACAGCACTGCGGACTGGCTTGGGGGGCAGAGGGTGCAACTCCCTTCTTTGCCAGCTGAGAAAAACCAAACTCAGGATAATGTACAGGGGAAGAAGTGGTTGGACGTACTTGTTCAGGGTATCATTATCGTTGCGCCGGTCGCGATCCCACCGCCGGTCATGTTCTCGATCCTTATCGCCCCGCTGGCGCTGTCGGTTCTGATTATTCTTCTTTCCTTTCATTTTTCCGGGCGCCCCACGGCCGCGCTGGTTGCGGTAGCTTTGATCTCGTTGAGGATGCCAACCAGGCCCGGGCTCCCAAGTCCGATCCGCATCAGCTTGATTGTCTGGAGGCCGTCGGTGCTGGTGTCGGTCGCGTTTGCGCGTTTCCCAACCATTGTCACTTTGCCACCGACGATTTCCTTGAGAACGAGGCTCCCTGTTTCGGTTATTGTCCCAGCCTTTACTGCGGTCCTCCTCCGGGTCCGCTCTTCGCCAATCTGAAGAGGGAGAGGCCCACTGAGGACCATCGTCGTGGGGGTCCACCGAGCCCCAGCTCTGTGACTCGTTGCGGTGCGATGCTGAGTAACCCTGGACGAAATCCCTCGACGACCGGTCCCTGCCACCGCCTTGAAAGTCGTTTTCGTGATAAAATCGAGACCTGCCCTCCTTTTGTTCAGCGACATCATAGCTATCTCTACCGCTGCGATAGTGACCGTCCGAGGAGTGGGAGTGAAAGTGGTCTTGGGAGTCAGCATGGGACGAAGGACCGTGTCGGGTCATGGTGTAGGTCGATGTAGACCGAGACGAGGACGGAAAGTAAGTGTCCGTGTGTTGCTGGTATGATTGGGGTCGTGTTCGCCCGAAAGCGTCCGTCTGTGAATCGTCCACACGAGAGGGTGCCGTTTGAGCGAATGGGGTGTCGTCGTCGTTGCTGACATTTTTGCCACGCTTACGCTTGGATCTGCCTTGCGAGGAGTGCATAAGCAAGTTTGTGAGGTCGACTTGGCTTAAAGTCGGTTGGGAAGGGTGTGGGATGAAGAGAGAAGCAAAAAAAAAGTGTTGACCGAGCCGAAAAGGGTCCCCCCTTGTGGTGGAGGTGACAAAGGTGGAGCACACAGCAAACAAACGGTTCAAGCCAGCGAGAAGAGTGCTGAACAGTAAAAAGAGGCGATCAGCCGAACGCCCTTGGTTTTGGAGAAACACGACAGGACTTACATAACGAGTTCAGCAGGGCATACCAGCACTCAGAATTAACCTTTCAGACGGTCGCGAGCAGCGTTGGCTGGGTCTTGGTCGTACGCTGCAGTGTGGAGGCGTTGAGCGACCTTTCAACGTGGTGGCGGGTGTCAAAGAGCGGACAAATACACTCGGGTCCTTCACAACCACACCAACACCCAGTCCTGGCCGAGACGTGAACCAAGTGTGGACTGGAAAAAAGTGTGAGCCCGCGACATTCATCACCAGAAACTTAGTGTGGTGGTGAGTGCAATCAGCAAGTCGTGGCGAGTCATGACATTGGGTCGCGCGGATAATCGTACACATCGAGTCTACACTACCGCTTCACTGACTTATACATTGCGCAAATCGATCCTCTGCATCACTCCCGTCTCCGACACTGTGCAGATACTCCCTCGCACGTTCTTGATGTTGCATTATAAGACGCGCAATCTGCAGATTGGGTGATTGCTGGTACCCGCTCCTCGACGCACGCACGTTCCGTTTGATGATCGAGGGGGCATTCAAGTACTTCGAATGCGTCGCCGTGCCACGGGCGGGGGCGAACAACTACAGTGACACATTGAGTAGGGCACTCGGTTGACCTGGAGTGAACTCACCTTGATCGTTGTATCGATACCGCTGACGGCCACAAGCGGAAGAGTGGGATGCCCTTCGATGACGTTGACAACGCTCCCATCTCCTTCCAAAACGTCGACCAGTTCGCCAGATGATTTCTTCCATATGAAAAAGTTGCCGTCGTCCGAGCCAGAGGTAACATATTCGTCATAGGGGCCCAAATAGTTTACTGTAGACAAATCATCAAATCGTCGTGCTCTTGTCCATAGACTAGCTATAGCACTCACCATCTTTGATCGTCTCAACATTGCAATGTCCAGAGAAACGCATACGTGGATAGACCACGGGAACATCGGGGTGCATGTCAGCGATCGAGATTCCATCGTCATCGCTGTCGGATTCGCCTGTATGCATGTCGTCGTCATCTTCACTGTCATCACCCACCTCCATTCCCACTTCTTCGTCCTCTTCGTGCATTTCTTCGCCGTCGTTATGGGTGCTCGAAGGCGATGCGACCAGCTCGTCAGTTGGTTTCTCCTTGCTCGGATTCGGCGGCAGAAGGCACGACTTTGTGTTGGATGGACTTGCACCTGGCTCATCTCGCGTGGAGTATAGATACACTGCGTCTGAGTTGAAAGCTGAGGAAGGTTCGTCAAAACGACAACAGGGCAATCACGAGAGGCACTTGCACAAAAGAAGCTGCCGAGTCAGACCGTCAGCTCATGCTATGGCCATTGATCTGAATAAACGTACGTCGTGCCCATTCCATGCTGACATTCGCGCGCCGGTGATATGTTCATATCCCTTGATTTCTCCAGCCGCTCGGGAGTGTCGAGAGAAACGTCGAACACATGTAGTCACATCATCCATAGCGGGCGACATTCCCCATTCTTCTCGTAGATGACGACCTATATGACGTCGATCGAAGAGGTGAGCCTAAAGGTGTGTCAGACTCATCATCTGGCAAGCAGTTACATCACTCGCGGAAGGTGATTCACCCCCCACCACAAACTGGTAAGGGGTTAGCGGAGAGAGTGCAATCGTCGAAAGTCCATGTGGGAGCTTAACGAGAGGAGCGGGGCAACCTCTTCCACATGTGTGTTGCGTTCGAAGGTCATGTTGGCGGACCTCCCCATCCTAGCATCGAACATGATTCAGTGAGTGGGTGGAATCGGGTGGATATAGATGCCGACTTCGGCTACCGTCAGGAATAAGTCGGGACTTTCTTCTGTGATGATGCGTTTGGTACGCTTGGAATGACAGCGTAGAACACGAATGCATGCTTGTCTGGTAGTGTAGCTCATTTCGTTGCCCGACGGAGAGCGCCCAACCGACTCGCCAACGTCAAACACGCGGACTTGCCTGTCACCCGCTACAGTTGCGCTAGGGAGGGCGTGAGCATTGTAACGGATCATGTACGGAAGTTAGGCTGTTCACATTCGCGTGGACGAGGGTAGCATGTGTGCATTGAATACATTCGCGGTGTGTCCGGTGGCTATTACGGTCTGGCAAGCGAAAGGATACTCATTCCGGGTTTCTGATGATGGATCCATTCGCCACACCCGCAACCTGGTACACAAGGTATGCATCAATGAATCATAGACATCGATCATGAGCACGGAGGACTAACTGTTGATCATCTCCACTGCTGAGGAGGAGGTCCCCGTTCTGTGCCCAGCTCAGGGCGTTCACGCATCTTGTCAGTGAGTCAGGGTTTTTCAAGCCTGACAGCGTGACAGCATGCCAGCTCACCCAGTATGCCCATAAACATCGCTGCCAAGGACGTTTACTCTATCGAGACGCCGGGCCCACACGTTACTTGTTATTTGTCGCCTCCAGCGCTGCAATCTTGCTGTGCATGGCACAGTCTCATGAGGACTACCAGTAGGCAAAGCTGTTTGATGCAGTAATGTCAGGTCGTCAGTACTCATTGTCGCCGGCGGGTCGTTAAAATAGAGCGATCCAAGTCTTGGTGATGGTGGTCGAGCGAGAACACCAAGATCTAATCTTGTTGATGTCATTCCAACGGTTTGCTAAATACGGCACCGGGGCGAGCCTATTTTATGCATACAAAACCAGAACAGAAAACCCAGGCAGTGGTAACAAGAATTATAAAACGTCGCTTTAGTCTCGCTGCATTAGAACAAGCACACCAACAGGAACGGGATCTACACGGCAACGAGTGCAAGGTAGTGCAGCCCTCATGCGGAAGGGGCGAAACCAACTGCGTTCCTGCCCAAGTCGTACACCGTGAAGTAGCGCCTGAGGAATACATCACCTGGACAAAAAATCAGCGCGCATCCCCACACAATCGTGTCAAATAGTTACCAATGATCCAGAGGGAGCCGCCTGGCACGTTGATGTCCAAGCCAGTGAAGGAAGAAATACATGTTCCTGCGAGGTTGAGGACATAGTCGGAGCCGCTGAGGGGGTATGGTTTGCCATCAAAGTAGAAGGTCAATTCCGGTAGCGAGGCAACCTTGGAACAGTCGATAACGTATTGACCATTCCACGAGCGCTTGGCGCCAATGAGGGTATTCAACATCTCCGCCACGTCGGTGGGGACAGCAATCAAGGAGGTACCTAGGAGGTTGAGCGTTGTTTCTAAAACAAGACCACGTCTGACGGCTTACCCGTGTCAATAGCGGCTCCAGTGTTCTGAAGCTCGAGGACGTCTTTTCCAAAGGCGACCTTCTGAAGCTCGACCTCCCAGTATGCCTTGCGGCGAACAGGAGCATAGGTAATTTCGCCCTCATAGGCTGAATGATCAATGCCACCAAAAACGGCCTCACCACCATCCTCTGCTGAGGAACCAAGGCGGAATGAGAACACGGGCTGGTCGAGAAGACCGTGTTGAATCATGTTGTAGAACGGTGGCACTATATGGTTCACGGAGATAGTGTCATAACCAAGACCGAGGATGCCGTCGAATCTCGGAAAGTGTCAGAACAAGGCACGTGACAAGGATGGACGCGCTCACCTGCCAAAGGCAAAGGCCAGCCCGGGTTCCTTGGTTGCCTCGGCGAAATCCTGGTTGGGAATGACGAGATCACCGATGGTGAGTTGGTCCCGGGAGACGAAGCCCTCCATTGAACCGGAGCCATATCGGATGGAAAATTCGGATCCATTGGCCTTGTGTGTAGTAGAAGCCGTTGAGTCGTACTTTGCGTGGAGGAAGCACGCAATGGAGAAACAATTCATACTCGGCACCCAGAGGTTGCTCGAACTGTACGCGAGAGTCAGCAAAGGGTGAGGAATACAAAGGATGCGCGTACCCAGTGTCAAGGACAACCTTGAAGGTTTGAGCTGGGTTACCAAGGGAGATCTCGGTGTAATATTGAGCGTTCATGAAGTCTGAAAGAAGCCTGTGAACGAGGCATAGAACGAGAGGGGTATGGGTACGTACTCGAGAGAGGAACGCCATGACCGCCATTGAGCAAGTCCTCTTGGGTCCAGAAAAGGTCATCGTCCCCTTTGGGGCTGGGTCGGACACCGCGACCAGCACCGCCAGCCCCAAAGAGGGGGAGCTGTTGGTAAGGGAACTGTGCGCCGTACTTTTCAGAGAGATAAGCGGTGTCGAGATGGGTTGGTGCGACAGAGGGGAGTTTCTGTAGCTTGAGCTTGTGCACGCCAGCGGAGGCGAAGGGGAGGAGGAGGAGGGTGGTGGTGAACGCAGAGAGGAACATGGCGGGGCTGACGAACGAACCGCAGCGTGCACGGGTCTTAACGACGACGAAATCCGGATAATTCCGGGGTCAGTGAATCCCACGGTTGCTGTCGACAACGACAACGACGACGACGATGAGCGACGACGAGCTCTCCACCATAGAATGTCTCATCCTCGCACAGGCGGTCTACGAGCACGGCGCAGATGCGTGGCCGTCAGTGGCGACGGCGCTCTCAACACACCCTGCGCTCGACCGTCCAAAGGCGTTCTTCTCGCCCAAAGTCTGAGTCGTCATCCGAGTCATGTATAGTCTACTCAATGTACCGCGTTGTCTAGTCTTGCCATCAAATCTACCTCCGCCTCATGAACGAGGCATCGCTTGAATGGTAAGAAACACGTCTCAAACCGCATCTCGCTCATCAGCTCCGCCAGCTCAGAAGCGAACAACTTGCCGCATGGTATGGTATAGCTCTCTCCACGTCACTCATACTGACAATCACACTAGCCCCTGTCCATCTGTCCCTCGCACAACGCTACTACTCGGCGCGTCTCGTTCACCTACGCGACTTGATCGCCGCAGAGGAGGTCAGGTTCAAGCGAGTCACCTTCCCCATCTCGTCCGACACGCACTCATCCTGCACCAGGCGCATCGCTGCAGAAATCGAAGCAATACGCAGTGGCGCATGGGACGACAAAATCAAAGTCAGCCTCACTGCCAATGATGACGCGATTCCCGACGACGTGCCAGACACTCAGCCGCCTGTGCAACCAATACCGGTAAGCTTGCACTGTCGTAGATTCAACTCCTTACTTCTATGTCCAGGAACCATTACCACAGGTTGAAGTCATCGACGTCCTTCCTGCCGACGATCAGCCAGCATCGATTCAACCTCCTGAAACAAGCGAAGCTGACATTCACGTCGACAATGACGCTACAGAGCAGCTCGTTGTTGAAGAGCCCCCTGAAGCACCTGTCGACGACCAAATTGCGACAGCTGTTCCTACCACGGAAGATGTCGCTGCCGAACCAACGCCGACCGATATCGTCGATGTTCCTCACGAGGAGCATACGATGGTCGAGATCTCAGAAACAACCCAGCCTGAACCAGAGACCGCCCAGATGGACGTCGAGGAACCCATTGTTCCTCAAGAACCCGAAAAACCTGACGAAAAACTACAGCAACGCGAAGGTATGTCATCTTCTCAATAGCCCTTGGGCCCCTATTGACCACACTCCTTCAAGGTAAACGCAAGATGACAGACACGGATAACCTGGAAGAAAGCCCTCGTGAAAAGAAGAGACTTCGAGAGGAACCTCCGTCTGCAGATGTCGATGAGCAGCGTATGTAATGCCCCTTCCTCTCACCCACTCACTCATGTTGTACAGCTTCCCGAAAGCCAAGCACGTCGAGCGGCGACATCGTCTCCCAACATCAAACACCCCCATCCGTACCCAACAAGCGTTTCCAAGCTGTCATTGGACTACTTCACAGTCAAATCTCACAACACCGCAACGGCAATATTTTTCACAACCCTATCAAAAACTCTGAAGCACCAGACTATCACGACATCATCAAGCGGCCAATGGACCTCAAGACTATAAAAGCGAAAATCAAAGACGGAGGTATCTCCAACTCGCTCGAGTTTCAAAGGGATGTCTACCTCATGTTTGCGAACGCCATGATGTACAACCGTCCCTCGAGCGATATATATCGCATGGCCGAGGAGGTACGCGCCTGCTTTCTCGCGACGCTCTTCCATTGACCCGAGGTACTCTCCAGATGATGGCCGAGAGTGAAGTGCACATAAACACATTTCGCCAAACAGAAGGATTCATACGTAGCACACGTTCCTGACTCTTTCCTTACTGCATGAGGCAGCTTGAGCAGCTTCCTGCTCGGTTATATGTAGCAGTCTCTCCATTGTTGTGAAACAGATACACGGGTAGCACTAGTACAGATGTTACAACACATTACAGAAGCTGGAGCGGGTCAAAAACGATGCAAGGTTTCAGAACCAAGGATGGTAAATCTCCGACATTCTCATAAGCTGAATTGGGTTCGTGGCAGTCGATATGAGGTTGGTAACCGTCTGTACGACCGGTACGGTTGGCGGTGCCGAGAGCAGAGTCATCTATTGCCAGTAAGCCATGCCAAACATCCCAATTAGAATCCTACTCACCTGATCGCGCTCGAGTTTGCATGCCATGATTTCAGCGCGCTTGACGACCCCTTCAATGTTGTTCGCGCAGTTGGTGCGGAAGGAAATGTCAAACGTCCATGGTTGACCTCTCCCATGCAGCCATGTCATGACCTCGTCGCGAGCGAACAAGCAGAGTTGTTGCTCCAAACCAAACTGCATCTTCACGTCAACGACCTTCACGGGTGGAACTCAAAGCGTATACTTACATCGGGCTCCGTAAGGCAGCGAGCGATGACCATGATGCCCGACGTGAGGATGCCTTCAGTAAAGAGCGGCCCGAGGAATTTCTGCATGTTTGGCGTGAACCGGAAGGGAACCGCATCGTTGGACGCAAAAACGGGTGCTTGGCCAGCGACACCGGGGAGCAGCTCGCTCATAGCAATTCTGCCGGTCGATCGAGATAGGTGGAATCGGGACGGTGACCTGCTTGTGAGGCAGAAGACGTAGGTCATGAAACTTGTAGCAGCAATTTGTAGCGCAAACTGCTTCCGCATTTTCCAGAGGTCCGCAGGGCTCCCCATGACGTTGATCATATACTGAAAGAGGTCGATCAGAATTGACGAAAGTGGAGCTCAACAAGCAACACACCTTGGTAAGCACGTCATCTGGCACGAGTTTCGCCACGACTTCATCCATGATATCCTTCCGGAAATTGAAGTACTCGGCCTTGCCGGGCTGAGAGGAATAAGAGACACAGAAAACCGCGATTTAAATGAAATACGTACGGCTCTTTGGTTGACTTGTTTGAAGTCCAAAAGGACACTCTTGACTTTCTCTCCGGAGACGAGGATGGGATCTTCGCGCGTAATGCCAGTCTCATCGCAGTGTCGATCGTAAATGTCACCCAGGGTCACATAAGATGAGTCATTCTGAAGCAGGCGAAGGTTGGGGCTGCAAGATATGGCAGCTGGTATATGGAAATTGAGATTGCGTTTACGTGACTCCTTCTTTCGCGCAAGTGCCCTGTCGAAAAGATTTCAGAGAATAGCACCTCAGCAGAGAAACAATAAACACACCCATTGAATATGCGGAACACTTGCATCACACGCTCCTCGCGACGACAATGGCGCCCAGATGGAAGTTGCGCAGAGAACGACGTTCTGGAGTGGTCACTACCATGAATAGTGAACCTCTTCCAGCAATAACCGTGGGATCGGCAATTTTCGAACTTGGGACCAAATCGTTGAATATGAACAAAGTTCTGGTTGCTGTCCTTGTCCTGTAACGCGTGACTGAACATTCCATGAAACACGGTGTATTCGAGCAACTCACTTCTGTATATTGTCCAGGAACTTCAATGTCGTCAAATTTGCCATATTGGAACTCGGTCAAGTAGTGACTTAGAAGATCTAGAGATTGAATGCGAGGTCTCGAATCGAGGTATTTCTCTTGTCGGTCTCGCCAACGCTGGAGCCGACGAATGTACTCGTAATGCGTCGGCTTGCTCCGCAAGAAATCTTCTTCGTACTCCCTCTGTTTACAACGTCAGGGATAACGTATTTTGGATGTTAATACTACGCACCCGAGCAGGACCAGACAAGTTGGCCGCCATCTTCGTCAAGTTGTTGATGGTGTGGGGTGCAAGCTGGCCGTCGTCGTCAGGGGTGTTCGTGCGCAACACATAATTCTAGATAAAATCAGAGGGAGGTGAATAAACCACGAATGGACCTCGTACCTGAATGGCATCTTGTAGGAGCATACTTATCAGTCGGTAAATCTCTTCTTCTGGTGGCGCTTTGAATCTTTGGAGTATCTGATCGACCATCGTCTCCATGCTCAGAATAAGGAGTGGGAAAGCGGTCTTGAGTATTTGTACAACCTCGTCGACGTGCTCCCATCCTTGACGGACAGTATACGCAGGCTGGGCTTCAGTGGTTGGATGCTGGCCAGGTATTGATGGTGCTGCGTTGGAGGAAGCGTCCCCAAGAGCAGCTGGCACTTGTGGGTTCTCGACGTTCTCTCGCTTGGCAATATCTCCAGCGACCTCAGTAGTCGCGTCCTGCATGGGCATATCATTTTCCCGTTTTGTACCATTGATCGCGGCTGCCTGGTTTGCCTGCAAGACACGAGCAGCAGCTGCCGCCGCCGCCGCCTGCTTCTTGACGAAAGCCATGTCCTCTTTCGTTGTTCGTAGAGGGAAAAACAGTGCCTGCACAAGGATTAGTCGCGGAAATGCTGAGGCATCGACATTACTTGCCTGAGGGAATAGCTTGGCCAGGTTAAGGAGGATATAGCGAGCCTGTTTTACCTCCCGTTGATTGATGGACAGACAAAGTTGAGGGATGAGCGATATCCAGTACCAGAACGCTGCCTCTCCC
>JBBPSU010000005.1:0-26188 GCA_038093755.1 Tylopilus microsporus | reverse complement strand
CAGCAGCCTTTCTTAACGCCTCATCTTTACCCCCAATGGTCAGCTGCGCATTAAATGCGTCAACAGAGCTAATGGGCGGTGGTTTAGACACCACGCTAGCAGTGAGAGAGGTCGAGGGCAATGAAGGTACAGGGGAAGGTTGATTTGGCATCGTCGATGATAAAAGAAAGCTGAGGAGATCTCGAGCCTGTGTCATTTCTCCTAGAGCGATACTGAGATTGCGCGTGAACAGTGAGGTACAAAATGTCATGAACTGTACCTACAAGAGCTGCGGAGAGATTTCCGATCGCATTTTAACCAGCTGTTCAGGTGACATGGTCAATCTTGCATTCACCGAGCGTTCGCCATCCTCCGAAACAGGCGAACCCTCTCGCGGTGGAGGCACGAGCGCGTCACCTATGGGCAGCTGATCTTGACGCTCGAAGAAGTCGATACCCCGTTCGGCGAATATTCTTCTAAGGTTCTCCCCGAGGACTGTGGTTGGGTTTTCGGTCCTGTTCCAGGATCAGCCAGTGTGCCGCCGCGGATAAGCCAGAACCCATACGGCTCGACGATTTGCTCGCCTTCCGGGGTGATATCAAGCAATACTGGGATGCGCGCACCACTATCATCTTTGTAGGGTCTCTCGAGGGAGAGTTTTGTTTTTTTCCACTCCGGCTCACCAGACATGACTACGGTTGGAGCGCCAAGGAATAACGGGCTCACTTGCCCCTTTCGTGTCAACTCCGACCCATGACGAATCTGCCGTAACGGCTGAGTCAGTCAGGGTATTGATCGACACGTGATCCGTGCAGATTTCGTTCCGTGGCTGGCGGAGTCCGGACCATGTATCTTGACACCGATCCACGAGGACCGCATAGACATGGCCAAAGGTGCCCACTCCAACTCTGAACACTCCCTTTTAAAAAGGCGCAAGATTGAAGACGACGACTCGTCCAGTCCTCAGGCGAAGAAGCAGCGCACCAGAGTCAGGTATGTATCTTTTTTCCTACTGAAAGCCTCTCCTCACCGCTACCCAGCTTTTCCTGTGGTGAATGCCATCGACGCAAGCAAAAGGTACGTAACAAATGAATCACTAGAATGCATGCTCACCCCATTTTTACAGTGCGATCGCCAGATTCCTTGTTCTCATGTATGATCTCTTGGCGCTTATGATACGTCTTTTTTTCTGACGCGCAACTCAGTGTATCGCTAGAAAGGTGCCCGAACTTTGTAAAGCTTACACTCCAGGAAAAACAGATCAAGATCTCAGCCTACGCCTGGCAAGGCTTGAACATATCGTCGAGCTCGCGCTACCTCAATATTTTCACAGCCCTGCATCATCTTCTGCCTCTCCTTTAGATAGACTCAATCGGGCTAGTTCCGACGGCCCTGATGAAGATAACCGTTCTATCGCCGACGAACAAGACCCCAGTGGAGGCACTTTCCAGAGTGGGAAATGGTACGGCAACAGTGCCTCGGGAAGCGTTGCTCCAGCATCTGTATTGGAGCAAGTGAATATTTCGATGATCTTCTTCATCCAGAGTCTGATATGTATTCCATTAGCTGGCCAACGTCGTAGTTGCCAATTCTCATAAAGATCAGTGGGACCCTTCTCACCATAGTACTGGTCACGGCATTACGTCTATAGCGCCAAACGGCACTCACAGTGTGGATAACAAAGCAACTCTTGCGACTCCTTCTCTTATAGAATCCGTGCAGCAGGATTCTGAACCATCCGCTGCAGACAACTTGAAGAGTCTTGTTCAAGAATGTGGGGTAACTCCACACAAAATATCAGAACTTCTTCAAGAGCTTCCCCCCCAACGATTCTCGGATGTGCTTATCGATCATTACTTTACGTCTATGTGAGCGCAATCCGGCCAAGGTTCGTTACCTACAAATTTATCCTTCTCGTAGAAACTGGACCAGGTACCCTCTATGTGAGAAAGACTTCCGTGCAGCATATTCGTCTCTCTGTACAAACGGGGTCGGAGCGAATACCAATGACGCGCGCTTTTTACCCCTTCTGTTTGTTGTACTGGCCATCTCTGTGCGACTTGCGCCAGAATACCTTGCCGGAGATTTACGCACAAGGCGGGTCACCTCACTCAGATATTATTGGTCATGTATGTTTTCTTCCTTTCTGGGTCTGCATGTCGAGCTGACACCCGAGGAGCACGACGGTCGCTTCTTATTGCAGCAGCAATTCAGCCCGATTCGCTTGATATTGTTTTAACTCGCTTGTTGGTGAGTTGACAGACCATTCACTTTATCAAGGTCTGTTTCAATTAGCTGTTAGAGCGCTCGATTCTTGACGTTTGACCGGCGAATCACGGAGTGTTGGAGCCAGCTTGGGGCGGCTGTACGCACAGCTCAAGCCCTCGGCTTGCACCGAGACGCAGCACCCAGGGTTAGTTGTCCAATCTTTCCTCACGTTACAAACACCCTCTGACACTCTGCAGGGACTGGATCCAGCTCAGGTTGAAAACCGTAGACGTATTTGGTTAGGGTTCATCAAACATGTCCCGTTGTCAGGATTAACCATTCTATAGGTCCTATCTGTATCATGCGGATCGTTCTTACGCCCTTGTGCTCGGTCGACCTAATGCCATTCAAGATGATTATACATGCACTTTACCTCCCCTCAACGTCAATGACGATTTCTCTCCTGCTACAATTCGCAACCCGCCCACTTTGTCAAACCCCACAGTCATGACATTTGTCATTCTTCGTCATCAACTGGCTGCGATCATCGGTCACATGGTTCATCATTTTCAAAAAGTTAATACGCCTAGCCACTACTCCGACGTCCTCGTCCTTGATGACGAGCTTTTAAAATTTGTTTGCGCTTTGCCACCCTATTTTGCTTTGGAACCCGACACCTCCCTTGACGAGACCATGCAATTCATACCCATCCACCGATTCCTGCTCATCACGGAGATTCTCTTTGTGAGGATCAGCTTACATCGCCCGTATTTGCTTCGTAAGCTGAGCAGCGATCGTTACCTGCGCTCGCGAGTTGCATGTTTCGAGTCTGCCATCAAGGACTTTGAAGTTCGCAGGGCGTTTCGGGAGAAGATGCCAAAGGAGACACGCGAATCTCTTCATAACGCATATAGGGAGTTTCAGACTGCGATGATTAGTGGTATCCATCTCGTTCTCCACCCACATGGGAAGGACGCGGATATGATGCACACTATTTTGGACGACTTCCTCAAGGACCACGAGGGTGTCCGCGAAATGGATGAGACTACTCGACGGGAGCTCAAGATCATCGAGTTCTTGAAGGGTCGTGCGCTGCAGATCGCCGAAAGCACAACACAAAACCCAGACCTGGATCCGCGTTCAGTAGCTGATCGCCACCTGTCCACCACGGTTTCACATCACGGGCAGTCCGCATTTTCTTCCGTCCTTACAGCTACGTCGGGTTCCACATCTCCCCACCTATACTCGGCCTCCCCCTTTGTCCAGTCTCCTGCTATACAACGTCTACAAAATACCTCTTCAGACGGATCACTCAGTTCACCCGCTGGCACGAACAGTCCGAGTGGAGAAGAGGAGTCTGCGGCACAGTCGTTACTGGATCACTGGTGCAGTACATTCAATGATAGCACGATTGACGGACCGGTAGGCATGCCTGCGCTCTCTTGGGGTGGTCCCGGCGGTGCAGACTTTACTGGTTGGGTGGGCGCAAGTGCCAACGTGCCACTGTCCATCGATCCGAACCTGATGCCAACATCAGACGGTGACTGGAGTTACTGGGAGAATCTCGTTAGTCAAATCAAGACTGGTCCCGCTTTATAGATGCTATGCATGCACACTTATAGCGAAGCAGGCTTCGCGCTCCGTAACGGGGTGGTGTTTACTGCATGAACACTGCCCCGATGTATGTACTCTGCTATACAATTTCTTTATATCACCGGAGGTCCTTCGAATGCACTATATTAGTATCAGACACACGGGGGTACCAGTATTTTGGAGTCGTTACAGTGAAATGAAAAAGACAAACAACAAGATGAAATTTTGAATTGCACTTTTATTTACTGTACACACTTGAAAGGTGTCACAGTAATATACACACGGTCTGTCCGCCCTCAGGCTCTCTCACCCCTTCCTGGGCATGCGCCATCACCGCTTCGTGTGGATTCACATATCCTGCCGTCGCCTTCCCTCACTCGCCCTCGCTCACCCTCGCCCTGACCACTTCGCGTCGACGCGGATGCCCACGTGCGCCCTCCCTCGCTCTCGCCTTGTCAACCTTGTGTGGACGTGCAAGGCACACGCGCCTCCGCTGCCATCATCACCTGTCCCTTATCGCGCAACGAAGGCGAGTGTGACGATATGGCGACGACAGCCGTGCGACGTTGCTGACAATCCAGCGCCGTTGACGACATGACAATGACGAGTCGACGACGATGACGCGTGTCACGCGCCCCACACGACCACCACTGCGCGTTCCTTCGCTAACGAGGAGGGCGAGGACATGTTGATGAAGATGATGCGTGTCACGCACCTGATGCGACCACTACCACTCAACCTTTCAACCCGCAACGAGCACGAGGGTGATGACACCACGGCCGATGATCATAACGCGTGCCACGCGCCCCAACCTTTGCTAACAACAGCGACGAGGACAAGGACGCGGCAATGATGATGCGATGCCCCCAGCGTCATTGACGAAACAGCAGTGTTATGTAGGACTTTGTTCGTACTCGGCATGTACAGAATCTACTCATGTACAATAACACAGAAGCATTATCTACTCGTCATGGCCTAAGTATTGCTATGCGGAGCTCAGCGAAGTCAGCCAAAGTAGCGCTGATTAAAAGTGCAGATGGACTGTGACACTCATATTGCTGTGTTGGCAACTTGAAGAGTGATACAATCCGATGTGACTCACCCGTCCCGTTCCCTCCCTTTTAAGTTTTCTCCGGGTGTTTCCGGGCTCGCCTGCTTGTCCCGAGTTCAGGTTTTCTACCTGTTCCGAATGTATTCCTGTCTCGTCTAAAGTGAGTCCACGACAGGTCTATCCCGCGACTCGGTGTTGGCTTGCTTCTCTCGTCTCGGACTCTCGATGCCTCGCCTGACCGAACGCCAGTTGGTTGTATTGCATTGGGAATTTACTTCGCCATAGTGATGGATTGCAGACACCGTTGAACGCTCCTTGCAAACTTGAAAGGCAAGACATTCTAATTACCTAATCTATTTTCTATACTAATGCGCGTCTCCTGTCACCTGTCACCTGCCGACACGATCCGTACACGCCATGACTATATAGGACGGCCCCGGACCCAACTCAAAATGCATGTAAGATTCAGGTCTCACTCTCCTCGATTATGGCCACGGTACTAGTAGGAGGATATCGCTCTGCCACAAATGCCTTCGTCTATGCTGTAATTCTCACTTTTATGGCGTCAGCTGTGGACAGTCAGAAGATTATTGGACCACCAGCAAACCCATTCTTGAACCCAAAGGATGACCCGTACAATCCCCTCAGATACATTGTGTCAAACACATTAACGGCGACTGCCTTTGGTAAGATCAATGTTGCTTGGGGATTCAATGGGCTAATTGGAATGATCCCAGCCCTCGTTATGCTAATCGCACTGATCCAGACCTTTTCCACGTTCTGTTACGGCGCCAAGTGGATGCTTGCGATGGTCATCGGAGGGTACAGTGAGTGTTCCTTACTTGTACAGTAGCATACTTCTGAGCAACAAACAGCTTACGCGGTCGGCTTTGGGTGTCGGTTTGGTTTGCACTACTATCCTGACTCCGAGGCGATATACATTTCTGAGTATCTTTTCATCGCGTTATCGGTATGACCTTTTGTGTTATTTCAGTTTTGCCTCACCAAGTCTTGTATCTAGCCCTGCGCATTCATCGCAGCTAACTACGTCTTGCTAGGACGACTGGCGAGATATTTGTCATGCACTGCTCACGTTCTTCTCCCTGTACGAAAGTTGACACTTATCTTTGTGGCCTCGGATGTCACAACGTTCCTGATCCAAGCCTGTGGTGGAGGATTGTCCGTCTCTCACAATCTATCTCAGCGACAGACGGGCGCACATGTGAGTTCATCGCATGAGCTCCTAGTGGCGTTTTTGGCTTCACCTTTGCAAAGGTCTTCCTCGCTGGGTTGGTCCTCCAGTTAGTGTCGTTCACGCTATTCAGCGGCATTTATATCCGCTTCTTATATCGGGTATACACGCTGGAACGCAATGTATGGAAACGGGACGAGGCGGAGCCATGGTGCCGTGATTGGCGTACTCTGGCTACCGCCCTCTCTATCAGCTGCGTTGGCATCCTTGTAAGCGCCGATCTGATTACCATGCAATATTGGATCTAATGCATGTATCCGTGTCAGGTGCGATCCGGTTACCGAGTTGCCGAGCTCTCTCAAGGCTATCAGGGTTATCTCGCTACAACGGAGGCGTTCTTTTATGCGCTCGACACCCTTCCTCTCATCGTCGCCACTTCAGTATATGTCTTGTTCTGGCCAGGGTGGTTGATCAAAGACGAGACGAAGACACCACTAGATGAGAAGCTATCCTAACTGCCATGACTCACTAGGCCCCAAGCCAACTCAGAGACAATGCCTTCCCCATACTATATAGGGTGGTATCTTGGCATTCTTGAATCATGATTTCAAACTGCCTGTAACATGCGGAGTCCCGTTCCCTCATAATCTAAGACGTGTCTGAATCGAGTCGCCGTGCTGTGATTGCTCGGATCATCGGCGCTTGGCACTTGTTGCGGCAGCCCTTGTTGTAACTTTGGCACGGTTTTGTTGACAACTAGATATGCCGTGTGCTCCTAGGAATAAAGGAGCCAACGCGTGCGTGCCAGCACTACCGTCAATTGTGCAAGATGCCCTAACGGGCCGCGGCCAACGGTACTCTGCGGAGGAGTTGCAACAAGGGCCCAGGATCTGGTGGGAATATCCATTACAATGAAATCGGAAGGCAGTCTTCTGACTAACAGTCAAGAGGCCCCATAGGTGACATTTTCGCATGATGATGCAGCACCTTTCCGAGTCTTCCTAAGTTCCTCCGAGTCCGAGAGTCCGAGTCGTGCCAGTGATCAAGTTCAGGTAGATAACTACCGGGTAAGTTTAAATAGCACTCGATGTGCAAGGGCTAGATACCTGGATAATACGTAAAGAGAGCCAGAAAGTCGTTTGATTGGCAAAGAACATGTTCGATCGGGCCGATCGGCCGGATGTGTATTGGAGGTCGACGAATATGGAATAATCCAAGCTTTGCATCGCATTTGGGACTGGATTATCCGACAGCAGCCTCCACCCATTGTCCATGCAGTCGATTAACCGATTTCTGTATGGCCCAACGCCGGAAGAAAAGGTGCGAGCATGGCAAGGTAAACTACGCACGGAGGGCAGACAGTTAGACAGAGAGATGAGACAGGTCAGCATAATCTCCACTTCTCGGCGCAGTTCGCTCAAGTTCACATCACAGCTTGATGCCGCGACCTCCAAGGCGCAGTTGACAGTAAAGCAACTCGCGGCCAAGGGTGACGTCAAGTCTGCGCGAATACTCGCCAGGGAAATCGTAAGGAGTAAAAAGCAGAAAGACCGATTATCGGTCAGTAAGGCGCGCTTGGGCTCGATAGGAACACAGTTAACACAGCAACTCGGTGAGCGGCGCGTATCATGGTTCGAGACCAAGCATGAATCGTCTTTCTAGCAATGTTGAAAGTCGCCGGGTCACTGCAGAAATCCACCGAGATCATGAAGCTCTCAAATTCGCTCATTAAACTTCCGCAAATTAGCCAAGTCATGCGAGAGATGAGTATGGAGATGACAAAGGTGTGGCACTTTCCCAGTCTCCATCAAGATTACAGGCGTTGAATCAACTACTCAGGCTGGCATAATGGAGGAGATGCTCGAGGATACGCTAGATATGAACGAGGACGAGGAGATAGAGGAGGAAGCAGACGCCGAAGTAGATAAAGTGCTGTTTGAGCTTACCAACGGCAAGCTCGGGCAAGCGGGCACCGTGGGACAGGAGTTACCAGTAAGTTCGGTTTTGCACTCTGATGTGGCCGTGTGTTGACTTTGGAACTCAAGTCGGCGCAGGAGCAGTTGGAGGAGCAGGAGATGGAGAAGACGATGGAGCAGTACCGACAACAGCTGGATGGACTATTGAGCGGCTGATGTTTCTTCGCGCATACCTCGCTGACCAGGACCACGTGTACTATTATAATCTGTCGTATGGATGGGTTGAGACTCGGGGAGGGCGTCTTTCCTAAAGCGGACAGAGATACCTCGAGAAATCTTCCACGTGGGTCAATCCGTGTATACCCGTGCGGCCGATGTTGCGCATTTTGTTCGCAACCTTTTTCTCTCTCCGACTTGAAAAATGCTGGCCCATCGGTCCCTCACTGGTTTTGTAGCGAGACATTCGCAGGTAGTAGTCGACTCGCTCTTCGCGTTCAACTGGTCCCTCTGACGTTGTTCCCAGTCCTGTAGGCGGTATGCATCTGCGGCTCCAACTAGTGCCTTTGCTGGACACAAGGGCAGCAACGTGAGCAAAACGCAAAAGGATTCCATGTTTGTCGCTCATGCGCGCCCAGGGAAAATACACGGTGACCTTGATTCCGGGTGATGGTTAGATCGTTGGGCAAGTAGCTACTGGGTGGTGCATTGACGTCAAGCCTAGGTATTGGTCCAGAGATTAGTGAATCGGTCAAGGCCATTTACTCTGCTGCCAAGGTGGATCCATATTACGTGCGTACTCCCAACATGCTCAACATAAACAGGTCCCCATCGAATGGGAAGAAGTCAGTGTCACCCCGGTATTGAAGGGTGGTAAAACCGTTATTCCCGACACAGCAATCAACTCGGTCAGGAAGAACACGGTTGCTCTGAAAGGTGTGTCAATTAGAGGCAATCAAACTTCTCAGAAGCTAAGTCTGTCCAAGGCCCCTTGGCAACGCCGAGTAAGCACAACTTTGGTGGGAATTTGGCCCCCTGAATTAATTTTTGCACCCAGTCGGCAAGGGGCATGTTTCCCTCAATCTGACGCTCCGCAGGACATTCAACCTTTTCGCCAATGTCCGTCCTTGTGTCTCAATCAAGGGCTTTAAGACGCCTTACGACGACGTCAACACTGTTCTCATCCGTGAAAACACGGAGGGGGAATACTCGGGCATTGAACATGAGGTAGGTGATTTGGTGCCCAAGATTTCTTGTCTTACGTGAGAATTCTAGATTGTCGATGGTGTTGTTCAATCAATCAAACTTATTACCTACGATGCGTCGGAGCGTGTGGCTCGATACGCCTTCGACTATGCGCAAGCCAGTGGGAGAAAAAGGGTGACTGCTGTGCACAAGGCTAACATCATGTAAGCCAAGACAAGAACGCATTGAAATCGCGTGTTGACTCTAGCAGGAAAATGTCCGATGGTATGTTCTTGTCGGCTTGCCGACACGTGTCAAAGGATTTCCCGGATATTTCATACGACGAGGATCTACTGGATCGAGTCTGCCTGCAGGTACGGAGCATGGCTGCTGAGTGATCATCGAGTAATACCTAGGACAGATCGTGCAAAATCCCGGGCCATACTCGAACCGCGTCATGGTGATGCCCAACCTCTACGGTGACATTTTGTCAGACATGTGTGCAGGATTGATTGGCGGTCTCGGCCTCACGCCTTCTGGCAACATTGGGCGGGTATGTATGTTTCATACTCGAGAGCATCGCCATGTACTTAGCTCGCCTAGGATGCATCTATTTTCGAGGCTGTCCATGGTTCTGCCCCCGACATTGCAGGTATGTACGGTGTTGGCGACACGTCGACGAGTACTCAGTGAAGCAGGAAAGGGATTAGCTAATCCAACGGCACTGTTGTTGTCTTCTTTGATGATGTTGAGGTACGCTTTATGTCCCGGTGCGGGCCTGGTTGATCCGAACGTGCCTCATTTCAGACATATGAACCTGAACGACTATGCGGCGAAGATCGAGAAGGCTACTCTCGATGTAAGTTCGGATTGTCCTGTCCGACCTGGATATTGACGGCTTCGCAGACGATCGCAGAGGGCAAGTCGATCACTGGGGATCTTGGTGGCCGAGCGACCACGAGAGAGTACACTTCTGCCATCATCGGCAAGGTCACAGGTGCATGAGGATAGATACGGATGAACGTACCGAGCACTGCCGTGTTGTCCTTGATGTAGCACGGACCTTGTGTTGGACTTGACTGCGCTTGGGCAGAGCGTGGGAAATATAGACTAGCGAAAACGGGAGGGGAACACTGCCTGCGACGCCCTCTTCACGACAACAACTAGTCAAATCTCATCCACGCCTGCACGCGGCATTCACCTCCATATTCCCCTCACACGCCCTACAGGGCAAGCCTTTCAGCAGACAACCACTTTCCTACTACCAGGTATCTCCTTTTCCCACCCCGTCCTGTCCCTCACCGACACGTCCTCTTCCCAGACACTCATAAAACTTTCATATAACGCCTTTTTTTTTCTTGTAACGCTACGACCGAAATGACAGACGAACCAAATACAAAGAGGGACGACTCCACAAAGTCGTCCTCCGCCTCCAGTGCTGCCCGCACATCCAAGAGAACCCCATCCAACGCCAGACCCTCTTCTGCTGCGGGCAATCTCCCAGGCGCACCACGACCCTCCTCTAGGACTGGGAGCAAGAAGTCCGCTACCCCCCTGCCGGGCGGTGCAGAATCTGGCTCTGAATCAAGCAAGAAACCCTCAGAGGCCAAGAAGACCGACGTGCCTCGTAGCAAAAGCCAGAGTGGTGGTGGTCAACGTAATGGAAACCACCGCAACCGCCAACCCTCTTCTTCTCAAGCGAATCGGAGCAGTGCTGCCAAGGATCGCACCTCGATGGGTCAATCTCCCTCTCCTGCCCCTGCCTCTGCCTCGGAGTCGAGCGATGCCCTCTCTTCACTCCAACGCGTCATCGCTGATCTCAAAACTACTCCGAATCAAATTCCTTCCCCCAACAACTCGCTTGCTACTTCCATGCATGCCCCACAAGCAACAAGCTCCACCCTTCCTGTAAACGCGCCTGTTTTCCAGCCCGGCGTTTCAGCGTTCCCTACTTCTGCGTTGTCAGATGCTGCCCGGCATCGCAAGGCTGCATCCCTCGGTGCATCCGCTCTTTCCGGAAATTTCAATTCGTTTTCACCTCACCTTGGCGCGATGATGGAAGACATAGAGGATGGAACGGGTGCGCCCTTTGAGGATGGTGAAGTCTCGGAAGGTTTCTTCCCTGTCTCTGGCCACCAAGCCCGTTCCCAGTCTCAAAGCTTTATGGTCCCCCGTTTTGCGGGCCTAACCTCCCAACAAGAGCAGGATATTCTTGGCCCCACTGGGCGTCCCCAGCTTGCCCCGAACTTTATGTTTGGTGCTCGCAGACGCACGAGTTCTAATGTGCCTATGGGTCCGCTGAACGAAGATGTCGCATTCCAGTTCCCACAGCAGCAGAACCCTTCTGAAGCCGTACACGAGCAGAATCACATGAGGGCGGAGAACGACATCACTGGGATCATGGCTGAGCAGGTATGTATTCCCCTTCTCGCCATCTAGCCTTGACTCATCTGTTTCAGATTGCTATTCAGAATCAGATCGAGGCCCTTCAACAACAGCAACAAGCGCTTTACCAGCACCAACTCGCTTCTAACCAGGTTCTCTCTCTCCAGACTCCCGGTCTTGTACCCAATAGGCATAGACGTGTCCAGAGTACTCTCCCCGTAAGCATTACAGGGAACAACAACATTGCTAGTTTCACCCCCCCAATGGGCCAATTCAACTCAATGGCCAACCTTGGCATCAGTCCCGACTCACAGCCGGGTGGCTTGCCCCGCGGTCATGGAAGAAGACATAGTGTTAATGTCGTCAACAAGTCTAGCAATTCTCAAAACAACGTTGGTTCCGTCAGCTTCCCTTACACTGGCCAGGACAGTTTTGAGGATGGTTTTGCTTCACCCTTCGGGAGCCACTCGCGCACCACATCCCGAGTCGATTCTAGCTGGAGAATCAGTGCGTATTGGCTTCCACTAGCTTGTGCATCCTGACCCATCCGACACAGATGGTGGTGTAATCCAAGGCAATAACGCATTTGCCGCTGATCTGGCGCAAGCGCAAGCTCAGTTACAAAGCTTGCAACAATTCCGTGCTGCCGCCGGTGGCCATCATCACAAGATGCCTTCGTTTTCTTTCCCGAACATGTTACCAAACATGATGGCCGCTAATATGATGGGCTTGGGCATGGGAGGCGTTAGCCTGCTGCAACAACAACAGCAACAACAACAGCAATTCCAATCCCAATTGCAACAACAGTCCAGTCAACCACAACGCAAGTCTCTATTCGCTCCTTATCTTCCTCAGGCCTCTCTTCCGCCTCTCCTGGCCGCAGGAAAGTTGGTCGTGGGTATCCTGCGTGTCAACAAGCGGAACAGATCGGACGCGTATGTTGCTACTGAGGTCTTGGATGCCGATATCTACATCTGCGGTTCTAAAGATCGCAACCGTGCCTTGGAGGGTGATATCGTCGCTGTCGAACTCCTTGATGTTGATGAAGTCTGGGAGACCAAGAAGGAGAAGGAGGAGAAGAAGCGCAAGAAAGAGGAAAACTCCGCTTACGACTTGAAGACTAGCGCTGGTCGCAAGGATGACAAGAAGAAGGATGACGTTGAGGTTGAAGGCCAGGGATTGATGTTGTTCGAAGATGAAGAGTACGGACAAGTTGCCTTGCATTCAGACATTCTACTCACATTTGTTCTTAGGGTCACCGATGAAGTCAAGCCGCAGTATGCTGGCCATGTGGTGGCAGTCGTCGAACGCATGCCCGGACAGCTCTTCTCTGGGACACTAGGTCTTCTCCGTCCATCCTCTGCTGCCACCAAAGAGAAGCAAGAGGCTGAGCGCCGAGAGCGGGAGGGTGACCGTGGCGATGAACCTCGCCGTGGACCGGTTGAACGTCCCAAGATTGTCTGGTTCAAGCCGACCGACAAACGTGTGCCTCTGATTGCCATCCCCACTGAACAAGCGCCCGCAGACTTCGTCCAGAATCCCGAGGTCTATGCCAACAAATTGTTCGTTGCTTGTATCAAGCGTCACGTGCGTCCTCGGCATTTCAGCTCATTCTTTGACTGACCCTCATATTCAGCCCATCTCTTCCCTTCATCCCTTTGGTACCCTGGCCGAGGAGCTCGGTCCTATTGGGGATATCGAAGTCGAGACAAGCGCATTGTTGAAAGACTGCAACTTCCCAACTGAAGAGTTTTCCGAGAGTGTGCTCAAATGTCTCCCCCCTACTCCATGGACGTAAGTTGTCCGATTGCTACTGCTACTAGGTCTTCCCTTGATATCGTCATTAGCATTCCCGAGAGAGAGTATGAAATTCGCAAGGACCTGCGCCATGAGCGGGCTTTCACCATCGACCCGGACTCCGCTAAAGACTTGGATGATGCCCTGTCCATCAAGGCAAATGAGGATGGTACTTACGATGTCGGCGTTCACATTTCCGATGTGTCCTACCTCGTGAAACCCAATACCGCGCTTGATCGCGATGCCCGCAAGCGAGCCACGAGCGTGTACCTCGTTCAAAGAGCGGTACCGATGTTGCCCCCCACTCTGAGCGAGGAAATCTGCAGCCTAGTACCCGGCATTGAACGTCTTGCGTTCTCTGCTATCTTTACAATGACAGCAGAAGGGAGGGTGGTCAATAAGTGGTTTGGGAAGACGATTATCAAGTGAGTGGTACCAAGTTTGTTTCTGACTACATGCTAAGGCTTCTAGAAAAGATCTGCTGCAAAACTCTCCTACTCTGATGCTCAGAAAGCAATCGACGGACAGCCATTAGGTGAACACCTTGTATCGTCCGAGCATAGCTTATCTGCGATCGAGGATGACGTGAGAGCTCTGTATGACATTGCCCAGCAGCTTCGTACCAAACGTCATCAAGACGGTGCCTTGTCCTTGTCTTCTTCCCGCCTATCGTTCATGTTGGACGAGAAGGGCCTTCCCACAGACTGTGCACAAAACGAACGCAACAGTGCCAACGACCTGGTTGAAGAGGTATGCATAGTCTGACTGTCGGTATCACTGAAGCTCAAAACATGGCCTAGTTCATGCTCTTGACCAACATTGCCATCGCTCAGCGTATCGCCGTCCATCTTCCTGAGCAAGCCCTCCTCCGTCGACACGACGCACCTATTGAAAGACGTCTGGTACTCTCCCCCTTTGGTTTGATGTACTTTTCTTGATGTTGACATTCTTTTACAGAACGCCTTCTCCGAGCGTGCTAAGCGTTTGGCCGTGGAGGTAGACATATCCAGCTCAGGGGCTATAATGAAATCCTTCGAGGCAATGACCAGTCCCGCTGCTCGGATGGTCCTCGAGCTACTATCCTTCAAGGCCACCCAACGCGCCAAGTACTTCTGCGCTGGAATGTTGGACATCGCCAAATATGGTCATTTCTCCCTCAACGTTCCTCTCTACACACACTTCACCTCTCCTATCCGGAGGTATGCCGACATCTTAGTGCATCGCCAGCTCGAATCCGTTCTCCAAGGTGGAAGTAAGTAGCAAGACACCATGGTTTCGATTGAAATTGATCTTGTATCCACAGGCGATCCGAAGTTTACCATGGATAGAGACGCTGTCGCGAAGATCGCTCAACAGTGCAACATGTATGTAGCTGCGATACCCATGTTTGATCGTTACTGAATATCTTTTAGTAAACGGGATTCTGCGAAACTAGCGCAAGAACAGTCTACCCACCTCTTCCTCTGCGTCTTTATCTCGGACTTGACCTACCGTTATGGGCCAGTTATCCGACAGGCCAGGGTTGTCAACGTGCTTGATGCTGCCTTTGACGTTCTGGTCCCCGAATTCGGCATTGAAAAAAGAGTCCATGTGGACCAGATGCCGATCGAAGTGCGTCTGTTGGTTCAGCAACCTTGCTGATTATTAATCATCCATTTAGAACCATGTATATGATGAGCACACCCACACCCTTCAGATCTATTGGTCCAGCAAGGACGTCATCACCTGGCTTGCGGAAAACAGCGATGATGAACATTTGAAGAAGGTCAAACAGAATGCTGAGGCGCACGCTACTAAGATGGAAGTAGCATCACGCTCCGTGCACGACGAGAAGGCTCTCTTCGATGAGGATGACGCTGAGGAAGACGAGATCGTGCTTGGCCGAGACAGCGAGATCGTAAAAGAGACGGAGACATCCACGCAACGCCTCCTCTCTGCTGCCAAGGTCGAACCCGTGTTCGAAGGTCTGCGGACGACTCCGTCTGGTCACAAGATCCAAGACATCAAGGAACTGATGACAGTCCCGGTATGTAACCACACTCGTGTTTGAAGTTGTCATTCATGTAGTATGACAGGTGATCGTGACGGCCGACTTGACCAAGAGTCCCCCTGTCATTAAAGTGTACAGTGTCAATCCTTACGCTGAGCTGAAGAAATAAGTTACCCAACAATCCGTCCTTCGATCTCTTTCACGTTCCGAACCGCATCCGTTGTACGATAAAGTTGAAGTTCCCCATGCTTTCCTTTTCCTTCGCTCTCCTTGATACTGACTCATGACCTGTTCATGCGCCGGTTCTGTACGGGTATGTCTATGAGATTTTTACATGTTGTTCGATCCCCTTGGGCCATATTTGTTCGATTAGTTTGCAACACATGCATCATTCTTGTCTATGTTTTCATGTAGCAGTGTTATTTTCAATGAAGATCCTATCATTTGTGTCAACGCTCGTAATTACCGGAAATGTGAAGGCTACGAAGAACTAGCACGTGAGGTACCATATGTACATAAAAGACCTGCGGCTGCCAGAACCTAGATCCAACCTGGAGGAGGTGACCCAACCTCATACTTGATACTTCTCCCTTGCCTACCCCGGACACTCGCTGCGGCTTGACCCGCATCCATGTCTTTGCTTTCAAGTAACGAACCTGAACTTGATTCGCGCGTCGCCAACGCAGAGTTGACGGTGCTGCGAGTGCTATTCAAGTTGTTGCCCTTGAGCAGCCCACTTTCACCAGCAGGCGGGCGGGTCTCTTGGCGCGATTGGCACTGCTCGACGACCGTGTACACCGAGTGCACCGATCCTGTCTGACCACGGGAGGTCGGGACGGGCGCGCGCTGGGCCCGTTGTATCTCATATGAGCACAGCTTTTCGAGTTCCTCGAGCCCGAGATAGCTTGCTTCGTCGCGCAGCTCGAGGAGCGACTCCAGACGCGGGGGAGACGGGCCCGGGATAGATCCGAGTTGCACAGCCCGGGGTAGCGTCTCCGGGTGTTCCGGCATGCTTGGAGGGGACCGCAGGTAGGCTAGAAGGTGTGTGTAACTGTGCAAGAAGGGTCAGATGCTGTGGGAGCGGGCTTCGACGGGTGGACGTACGGTGTACTCGATCTGTCCAGGAAGAGCTGGATACCAGCGGACGAAGGGAGGCACCCAGAGGACGCCAGATGATCCCGAAGGAACGGGTTGAGGATATTGTTGTGTTGAGCCGACGAGGCGTCGCTGGTATTTGAATATACCGACGCGGTCTCGGAGGTGGGAGAGAGCAAGGTGGCGATATAACGAGAGAGGTGAGAAGGACGAGACGCTAGGGTCCGTAGTGAGGCACGATACGTATCGGTGCATGTCTCCAGAGTGACGATGAGCTTGGACGGATCTATCGGGCCGTCTGGAATAGACGAAAGGAGGATAACCTCGAAGGGAGGCTGTGGTGGCGTCGGGTTAGTGTCAACTGGAAGGGTAGGCGTCGAGCGAGAGGCGATGAGGGAGTGCGCAAGCAAGGTGGGCCGTGGAGAAGAGAAGCGACCGGAAGGAGATGGAGAGCCACACGTTCGGGGAGGCGGAGCATCAAGATTGTCCGACAAAGAAACACGCGCAGACGACCTGCCACCTGCTGTGTCGGGAACATCGGGAAGTGGTGGAAGAGGAGGACTGGACGGAACCGGTTCAAGAAACCTGATATCACGTTTTTCTGTGTCATGCGCCATGGCAGCATGCTTTACTCCGACCTCTTCACCAGTCGGATCGACTGGGCTGTCTGAACCGAACAGCGCCTCCTGAGGCGTACGGACGATTGTGGCACCAGAACCAAGTGGACCACTGCGATGGAAACTAAATTGATCGAGAGAGCTGGGAATCTTGGGTTCGGATATTCGAGTTGGCTTTGGCGCGGGATGAGGGAAATTGAGGGAATGATGGGAGGCAGAAGAATAGGTGCGATTCATCCACATCATTGGCTTGGAAAACGAGTGTTTTTGAGCGCGCGGTGGCGTGATGGGCGGAGAAGCGAGGAGGTCTGGAGACGATAGACAGGGAGCCAGCTCCGAGTTGAAGGGATGATAGTCTGTGTGAGATGGCGAGGGCTGGACACGCTTGGAGAGTATCATGATGGAAAGAAGGACAAAGAGAGAGAGACATGGGGAGGGTTGATAACGGCCGAGACAAAGAAGGCGCGCCCGGTGACTCGGACCATTGTGTATTAAAAGGTGTCCGAAGACAATAAAGCGGCCCTCCTTCACGAACCACAACACTTTCCTAATTTGGGCCACCAAACAAACTTCTTTACGATCATAATGAACTCGGCCTCAGGGCCTGAATGGCCTGCAGCGACTGTTCAATACCGTCTCAACCTACCCCACGCCCTGCATTCAATTTCCCCTGCTATCTCCGCACTTCATATCGCACGCGCAGCCGCCGCCCATCCAGAAATATCATCCTTCCTACAGCCCACTCATTGTCCGAAATGTGGCACATATCGCTATTCTGGTGATCATTCATCATCGCTCGTCGGTCCGTCGCCGAAGAAGAAGCGAAGAAGTGCCATGTCCTCGCATGCGAGAGCGCTCCAGAGAAGATGTCGTCTCTGTGGCTTCTCGATCGACGTACGTACCAACGCGTCCTTTGGTGGCCAGTCTGCCTTGCCCAGTGACCCGTGGAGATTGAGCACTGTTCCAGTCACCCCGCGGGCCAAGGAGACCGGTCAGGACCCTCCGCCGGGTGACGTCTTCCGTCCCACCGCTGGAACTGTTCAAGCGACCCAACACGTGCCCACGCCACTGGCACCTGTGCCAGCTCAACGATCTCATACATCGACTTTGAAGGACATGCTCTCTCGCGATCGTCAGAGAGAAGAGGTCGTGAAATCCCAGAAGAAAAAAGAGGGTCGTGAGGGGCTGGCGGCTTTCCTGCGGGAACTCTGATGATACGGATTATTTCTGGAATCCGAGATTCCGTACGCATTTTGAGTTGCTTCGTTCCCCTCGACCTGAGCTCATGACGTTTTACGATGCCATTGTAGAAATGATCTTCCACCCATGTTTCGCGGAAGCGCGGTACACGCTCCTGAAGCTCTTGTTGGTGCACGAAACCACCAGGCTACGCACTTTCCAGATTCGAGAGTACGGGAGATTATCTGTATATCACAGTCCGCTACTCCGACGAGTCGCAACCATCTGTGGAGCTTCGTCATGGGTAGCCGGGAAGGACAGCCGTGTTAACTCCATTCGAGTTCAACCAGGCGTCACTTTGAAATACCGGAAACAACGATGGTCCATGAGATACAGGGGGTCGCTTGCCCTGTCGTGGTCGAAAACCGCGAGCATCCGTTTGCCTGTTGGCTGCCCTTCAGACTAAAGGACGTAGTTGGCTTGTTGCGACCTCAAATATTCCCCAGACCGAACATCGGTTGCCATCCGTAAGGGTCACTATCTATAACGTACGTGCCCCGACTTCCGTGTAGTCGAGATCGACACGATACCCCGTCGACGTGGGTTCGTAGCAGGCAAGAAAACGACCTCAGGAACCTCTTCTCTCACAGCAGCATTACCCTCCCTCGGCTACTTCATCCCGAGATTGTAACATGTGATACGCCGTCCGCAAGGTCCTCGGCGTGCTCGTCCATCAGCTTCGTGACCTGTAAAGTGAAACGTCAGTCAACAGATTATCTTGACACTGCTATGATGTTCACCTTTCCTATCGCGACCGTTCGCCCTAAAAAATAAAAGTTCATGCAAGCTGGAACTATGAAGACGCGGGCCAAGCCATACCTTCGTCCCGCAGCGTGAAGCGTCCAAGCTGAGGGTAGTCGACAAACTTCTCAACACACACTGGGAGGGGTGTCTCGATGAGAGCTACAACTTTTTGACCTGGACATTGCATTCAGTATGACCGCAAGGGTCGCAAGCCGACACTGCCTACCCTTTTTGGCAAACTGGGGAGGCTTCTTCGACTTGCGTCCGGTGGCTTTGTCAAAGTAGTGTAGCAGTGCCTACACGGGCGATATCACCGTCATGGACCGAGGTAGGAGGGGATCGGCGTACTGGCAAAGTGACTTCTTCCGACAAAGTATGAACATGCATAACTGCTGAGTATCCGGCGCAAATGATGTTTTTGTGTTCCAGAATGGCTAATTGCGCCTCAAATTGCCGCACCGCACGCACGGGATTCTTTGGGCTTGTGAGAACGAAGCCGGGGCTGATGTCCTCGTCCTCTACTCCTCTTAGTCTAACTCGAACGTTATCTCCGCACATGGCCGACGATACCTCCTCTTCCACTTCGTTGTATATTGCTGTGACTTCGACGTTGGCTTTGATGGGCATAAGCACTAAGCTGTCTCCTTTGCGCATATGACCTGACTCGATCTTTCCGACTGCGATCGCGCCCATGTCTTTGTACTTTTCCGAGATAGGCATCATGAGTGGGGCGTTGATCTTTCGTTCGACCATGGGTATATGATCGAGGTGGTCGAGAAGGGTTGGACCTCTTGAGAAAGATCAGCACTCGATAGCGGGCCGGAGAAGCAAGGCGACCCACTTCCACCATGGACATACTGATGGGGCGAGGGGTTCTTTGAGGTTTGCTCCAGTATAAGCTGAGATAGGTATGAACGTGATGTCCTTTGGATTGAAACCGGCGGCTTTGATGAAGGGTACGAGTTTGTCCTTGATTTCGTTGAAACGAGCCTGTTCCCAGGTTACGGTTAGGTCGTCCATCTTGTTGATGACGACGACGACCTTTGAGACGCCAACGGTCTTTACGAGCATGATGTGCTCTCGTGTTTGACCACCCCTCTCGAAACCGGTTTCAAACTCGCCCTTTCGGGCAGATATGACGAGTACGGCGACGTCTGCTTGGGCTGCACCAGATATCATAGAAGGGACGTAGGTTTTGTGACCGGGGGCGTCGAGGATGGTGTAGCGACGGTTTGGAGTCTCAAAGTATGCGCGACCGACTTCGACGGTCTTTCCTTTGCTACGTTCTTGGGGGGTGGAGTCGAGGGCCCAGCTGAGATACCAGGTTTCTCTTCCGGCCTCCTTGGCATCGTGTTCGTATTTCTCCATGGTCCTTTTGTCGACGGCGCCTGTGAGATAGAGCAAGTTACCGCCGAGGGTACTCTTTCCGGCATCTACATGACCGATGAATACGATGTTCAGGTGTTCTTTTGCTGGAATGATATCGAAGATCAGATGTGATGAGTGGGTGAGATGAGTACTGACCGTCGCCGAAGAGATCTTTGAGTACGGTTTCATCGGCAACAGACTGGACTTCTCGCGCGATCGCGCTGGTATCTGTTTTCGATTTCTCAGTGGTGAATACCTTTTTCGAGACTGGGGGTGCTGGGGAGGCTGGGTGTGATGCAGGACGGGATGAAGCGGGTGTCGGGTCGGGTGCTGGCGCGGGTGGTGCTTGTGCTGGGGGTGGTGTTGGTTTTGAGGAGCCGATGTTGAGTGATATCGTCTGTGATTGAGCGTTTTGCTGAGGAGGAGGGAAAGAAAAGGCTCTCCCTGGCACGAATTCGAACGCACCCGCGTTGAGCTTGCTCATGGTGGTCGAGGACTACTGACATTTTCGCTCATCGCTCGTTTTTATCGCACCGATCTCGTGACCCATCATGCTCCACTCCTGCCTCGTCGCTGCCCACCTCCTCCTCGACGCTGGCCTCGACCTCGATGCGAGGCTCGTCCGTTGCCACCATGAACTCGGTGATCAAGACCCACCCGACATCGCAAATCGCTCTCAGAGCGCACTCCAGCTCGACGCCGCACGTTGCGCGCTCCGCCTCCTCCACCGCGTGCAACTCCTCCTCGACACCCACGATCCCCCGCACATCGGTACTCGCGATCTGTCCGTCCTACGCGCCCTCCTCACCCTCCTCTTTCAGTGGGGCATCAACCCTTTGCTCGCACGTCTCGCCCCCCTATGGCGCACCGACCGGACCCCGACCGACTCTTCTGCCTCGCTTGCAGATCTCTCAGCGCTCTCGACGATGTTGTCCGATCTCATGTCCACCCTCTTCCTCCACGGCGTGCACGCACACCCTCCTCAGACCCTCATCACGACAACCATACTCAACAAACACGTCCCCGCTCTGCTCAAGGCCTCCGTAGCCATTGCGTGGCTGCCTCAATTGCTATCTCCTCAGGACTCTTTCCACGCGTTACGACCCCTTGTCCTACGTCTCCTGGAATTGTGCGTCTATATGCGCTATCTCCACAAATGATACTCAACGTTGTGGTCAAGTCTCCCTCTGTCCCAGGTCATAACAGATCTCGGCGCAGTATTGTCGAGCACGTCCCCGGCCCCGGCCCCGCCCCACGTCCGCAAGTTATGTTCGTCCTTGCTCACAAAGAGTCTACTTCGCCCAGCGGGCATCCGAGCGCTCTTTGCCGCAGTTTTTGGCGAGCAAGACGGTTCCGATGACGCTCCTCTGGAAAAGTATGAACGCACCGCTGGAATTCTCATGGCCCTACCTGCCGGATTCAAGCCAGAGGTCCGTATATGCGCGCCAGCTGCCACAGGATGCTAAACATCAATCCCAGGCATACTTTGCAACAATCATCCCTCATTTGATGGAATTACTGTCGGATACTGTTCCTGCGACTTTCAGGCGCGCAGCTTCCTTCTCTATCTCTCGGATGCTGGACCGCGGGTTTACGCATCGTCTGCTGGTATCTTCCCTTGTCTCACCTATTATTCACCACCCAATAACACATGGTACGAAAGCGGGTACCTCCGCAGCGAATCAAGGCGGACGTCCTCTAACGGTAGCACCACCTACTCCCACTCCCACAACAGCCTTGTCTATGCTCACCATTCTCCTGCTCAATACGGACCCGTCCCCGGCTTTTATCACAGATATCTTATCTCCCGTTATTCCCGCCCTCTATGCGCTTGTAATCCACCTGGACACAGTTAAGGCATCCGACCCTCTCCGAAGGGAATCTGTCAAAGGCCTGCTTGCGACATGGGGTCGCGTGGTCGAGATGCAAGATGGCGTGAACACACTTTGGTCGGTCATCCAAAGCGGACAGATCTACTGGGAGGTGGATATGGCAGGTAATATCAAACATGGCGAGCCAGAGTACGTCATCATCTCGTGGTTTTAGTTTTGATTCTCAATGGAGTTCAGTATGTCCAAAAAACTCGCGCTCTTAACCCCGGATGATATCAGACAGGGTGAGGCAAGTATGGGAGAGAATTTCCTGGACCTTTACCCAGATCCCGTGCATTTCGTACAATATGTCAAGTCGATCGACCGCCTGGACGTGGCCGCAGAGCTCTTCGTCAGGCTACTTGAGGTGTATCATTCAGTAGACATCGAACAAGACACTGATCCAACGAGGTGTGCACATATCACCCGGCTCGATATATGGACTAACGCTTCATCAGAGGTTTGTTGTACCTTCAAATGATCGTTCAGATGCAGGCAAAGCTCGCCGATGATTCATCTCCTACCAATATCCTCCGCAAACCGGAGCACATTCTATCGTTCGTGAAGCACGCCCTGGAGTCCCAGGGTCCGGGTGGTACTCCCTCAACTTCTAAAAAAGCCCAGCCTTCGCGGGGTCTTGGATTGGATGATTTAAAGATTATAGACAGTGCAGAAGATTTGGCAGATAGCGACAGCGACGATGAGCCAGGAGCGGTGAGCGGTGAACAAGCCGAAAAGAGTATGACTGGGACGGCGATAAATTTGCTCCTGGCCATATTGGAAGGTATGGGGAAGCATATGTGCTCAACACCAAGCTTGACTACGTTGACAGTTAACCCTGAATTATCCGCACGGAATGCCCTTATACTCAACGAGATCTTCTCTCAACTCGAACCATTGTCCAAGGATGCCTCGGAATCGATCAGGGGCTTGGCTCGGGAAGCCAGGATGGTGATGACTGCTCGACTTGCCTCCGGTTCAACATCTTGGGCAACACCACGGAAAAGAGGAGAAGAAGACCCTCAGGAAATTTATCAAAAAGCTTTGAAGCTTCTCCAAGACCCGATTTTACCCGTCCGAGCTCATGGTCTCCTATTACTGAGGCAACTGGTGTCATCTCGTCCCCGGGGATCCACATCTACGACTGACACAGCACTGGTACCTGCCATCTTGTCCATCTTCATGCAATCTGTGCAAGAGGACGATTCGTATATCTTCCTCAATGCCGTACAGGGTCTGTCCGCGATGGTTGATGCATTTGGCAAAGATGTGCTGGGAAATCTCCTCGAGACGTATACACGCAATCTTTCCGCTTCGTCCGTGGGCACATTGTCGAAACAAGAGGTGGACGCAAAAGTCCGCGTTGGCGAGGCTCTGGGACAGGTAATCCGGCGCTGCGGTGATGCTCTTGGCCTCTACGGTACGTCTGAATGAGCGAATCGCAGCGTTACTGATGATCGGTCGAATCGACAGCGGATATCATCGTCCCACGACTTTTATCGGTCTTCCGCTCGAGCTACGCTCCAACGGTCCTTCGAACCTCTGCCATATCGCTCCTTACACAGTGCGTCAAAACCAGCATGGTTTCCGTACTTCGATACATCAATGACTTGGCCACGGCTATGGTCGATTTATTCCAAGTTGAAATGGTTCCTACTCTACAGTCATCCCCTATAATAGACAGCCATGGCGAGGCAAACAAGGCCGGGCAACGTGAGGAAACGGAAGTACTTGACGCCAAGCCCACAGCAGTTGATCCTAAACTGCCACCATTGCGACGTGCTGCGCTGCATTTCTGGACGTCGCTCCTCAACCAGCTCACTTTCGCAACGTACGATGGCACCGTAGTGGAGAAATTACCGGCTGCACTCCTTCGGCGAGCCAAGGTCACCCTGGGGTACATTGCTTCTACGGACGACGACGGTATAGTGAGAGTGATGGCGAGAGAAGCGAATGAAGCTATAGACCAACTTAACAAAGCCATGTTGGGTATGTAGTCATCCGTCCTTGCCAATTAACGATATACATGTACTCCCCGTATCTGTCTCAAACCCGGAGAGCTTGAAGAGTCCGAGTCAATGGAGGGATACGGTTCATTTCGGTTCCTAGCAATCAGAGTGCAGAGCGACGTCGTGGAATGTGGAGTCAGCTGGTGAGCCGCGAGACCACGACGCGCGCGCGAACCAACCAGTGCGGAATCCTGCATCGTTCAGCGAAGGAAACAGGCAAGAAAACATGTATTTTCCGTTCATGACGACGTGTGATTGCCCACCGCTCTGTTGATCTCGTCCACCTTCGCACGAAACGTCTTCCACCGTGCGCTCCCGGCTACGAGATACGGCGTCTGATCGCTGGTGGCGCTGTCGCCCGTCCCAGCCTCGAGCTTCAAGAACGGGTTCGAGACGGCTTGGTAGAGCGCCATATGCAACGCCTTGAAGATCTACGGGGGCACGCATGCATGCACGATGGTCAGCCCTACTTCCGGGCGTGTATGCAAGGGAACGCCGAACCATGATGACCTCGGTGTCGCGCACGACGGCGTCCATCAGTGGGAGGGCCAAGACGATCTTCACCTTGAGCGGGGTGACGTAGCCGTACGCGGCGACGTCGTCCATCGCGTACAGCAACCCGAGGTAGCCGTCCGCGGGTCTGCCTGCCGTGCTGGCGGCTGTACAAGGGGGGTGAGGTGACCTAGATGCGGGACGGGTTGAAATGAACGTGGCTGACTGCGCTCTTCGATGACGTCCAAGCTCGTGTGGGCGACGTAGTGGTACTTGAGTTCTTGTCCCTTTTGAAAGGTACGTACCAGGATCGGGTGGTTCTGGGGGGAGATGAAGGCGACGGCGTTGAGACGAAGCGGTGGAGGCATTCCAAAGGGTGCTTATGCTGCAAACATGTACAAAGCACGATGTCCCAGTGACGCGTGACGCGTGACGCTCGAGTTCCTCGCTCATCCACAACACGATGAACGCACATACACTAGTCTGTGCAGTGCAGGCTGCTGCTCGCGCTTACAGCCGGCACGTAGACGACTTCCACGAGCATCATTGGCCCCACATCACAAAGATGTTTGAGGATATGCAGACCAGAACTAAGCATACTCAACCATGGAACGGCCCGGGGGTTTCGCGGAGGGAGAGCTCAAGTCCCTCGCCGGTATGTATATGCCTTGCGACTCCCCAGCTGCTACGAAGTTGCCTCGACAAATTCGTGATCGTTGCGAAAACCTGGGAGTTTTGTCAATTCGTGGTGTTCGCATGGACGAAGAACAAGAGAGAGAGGTATCTCGCGAGATAGAGCGCGAGCGCCAGGTGCAAAAGCATCCTCCCAAGGCATTACGGCGAAACGCTTCCTTCATCCAGATGTCAGTGTTCGCCAGGAGGGGTGTCATTCCTTCACTGTCCTCGACTAAGGCCTTCCGTCCGGTGTTTGCGCCAGATATCACCCCCCCTTGCAGCGGACCTTATACCTGGAGCCCCTACATACTCGCAACGACGGACTTCCGTGAAACAGTCCGAGCAAGCGAAACTTTTCAAGGAAGGATGAACGATTATATGCGCCTTGTGCAGTGGGTCATCTCCGGAAAAATGGACGGCAGGGACGTCCTCTTTCTCATAAGCCCCTTCGAAGCCGATCTGTTGATGCCAGAGATTAGGGCCAGCAAGCATGTTCGCCTCCATTTATACGTCCCTCGCACGGCCAAGCGTATGAAACCCGCAGACGATCTCAGATTGTATTCTGTCCCTCCCCTCCCTTCCGATTGGACCCCTCCCTGGACCCTGATCGACCAGCTGAACATCTTCGCTGGACAGCTTTACCTGAGCGACTACGCATTTTATGTGCGGGTGTGTCATTTTCTTGGCGTACACACAGACGATCGACCGCAGAACGCTGGGACGGTGGTCGCACGCAACTGGTTCAGCAACCCGGATGCGTTTGGGGATGCAGAGATCAGAAACAG
>JBBPSU010000004.1:0-70618 GCA_038093755.1 Tylopilus microsporus | reverse complement strand
CAGGGAGCGGATACACAAAATCATCGTGCTCGAGAATTCTGAGTGTTTCCTCAGTGGTCTCAAGGTACGTGTATGTCTTTTCCCCGCTTCTGTAGCATGTTGAACGCACTCAGCCCCTCGAAATGGTCGATCCTCGTGTTCGGGTGCTTCCGTGGGATGGATATGCGTGGAGTACCTATCACAATTTGGAAGCCGAGGGTCATCTGTGTGATGTCGAAGCGTCCAGTTGGCAAGAGCGTAGGTTTTCTGGTCCTCGCAGGTGCATTTCTGAGTTCTACATCCTCAGCTGATCCTCCACTTCATTTTATCGCTCATCTCCCCACTTCCATCTACGGCGAGCAGCTTATTGCACAACTGTTGCGTCTAGTACCTGACCGCGGTTGGTTGTTCCGTTATGGTAGAATCCCTATGAGCTATGTAATGCATGACTTTGTGTGGGAGGTACGCCCGAGTGGCTACCCTGCCGTGACAACTCTGACGTCCTACCTAGCGTATATCCGCAGACACAGATACCATGAGCGCCAAAAATCTGAGAAATCGATGCAAATTGTCTGTAATAGCCGAGGCTGTTGCCTCGTTTCGAGAAGTCGTTCCTTCGAGCATCCTTCAGCCGTATGAGGAACACTTTTGGCCTCCAAGTATCGCGGCTACCGAAGGCCGGTCAAAGAAAAATCGGCAGAACAGAAATATGGTGGCCATCACTATGGATCCGTTGTTAGAACAGGTGATCCCTTATCTCCGGTAAGTTGAGATACTGATTGCTTAGCCTCGATAGATCATCGAGAAAGGACTTGTTGACAAGTGGGATTATTGCTTGCGTAAATTGTTTGTTCTTAAATCCAATCCACTTAATCGTGCTATTCCGTACGTTGTTGAATAATTTGGCTCACGAGTACTTATCTCCCGCTAGTCATCTCGCCCCAGGCGCATCAGCTTTGTTGACAATGCTTCAGGATGGCATTCTTCCTGGTCATTGTTCGATTGACACTTCTAAACCTGTGCGCAACATGGGTGTACAAGATTGGGCAGCACTTGTGGATGCTTTTAACTCATGGCCTTTTGCGCCTGATGTTGGTGTTCAAGTAAAGCCTTCCAAGTCTACTTGCTAACATTTTCTGTAATTTAGGATCTACTCATAACAGACTCATTTTCCCGGGAAGATAGACTTTAGCCATGAGGGATATATTGTTCACAGTGCATGAGAACCTGTAAGTAATGAGACAGGATAGTTCCAGTGCAATCCCATGTGAAATGTAATGTCTTGGTGCTACTTGTGCTTTGAGTTCCTGTGCACAAGTGAACCATGTAGAGTCATTAGAGCTAGTTTGGTATGATGCAAAAATTAAATTCTTTCAGGTTGTTCATGTTTGGCATTGTGAATCACTTGGCTTGTCCTTTGAGGTACAATCAGAGACTGAAACACCCAGCCTCCAAGTGAACACTCTGCATCTTATCAATAAGCAGTGTTTCAACCCATCCACCTGACATCTGACACCTTCTAATCCAGGAGATCCTCGATTTAATCCAAGTCCTACTGCTTACATTGCTCAACACCCTCAGATCTGGAATCCAAAAGGACCCAATCCTTATCATACTTCATCACTCTCTGGATACTACCATTGGCTACTAGGACTCCTCACTGGACATCCTGAGTGGATACATTGTGGGCTTGGGCTTTGCAAACCAGCATTTTTACAACTTGTAAATGAACTACAAACTTGAAGGGCTGGTCTTGCTGATTCAAAGAATGTCACATTGGAGGAGCAAGTTGCCATTTTCCTTTATACCTGTGTTACTGGCCTCACAACATGACACATTGGAGAGCAATTCCACTGGCAGTGTTCAAATGATACCATCTGTCAGTATGTCTCACAGACTTTATATCATGTATTAATTCTGTTACGATTTCATCCTTTCTTTCCCTTCTCATTGGCTAACGTATCGTATGATCTTCTTTTCTTTTTCCATTCGCTCATCGTATGACTCCACTTTCTTATAAGTACAGCCTCGACTGTGCACGGCTATGTACGCAGCATCGCTCGTCCATACGTAGTAGTTCACAGCTCGGTCTGTGCTCGTTTTGTTTCACTATTTAAACCCATGTACAATACCTACAACGGCAGTCTTATCCACTTGTTCAAACCTCGTCTTAGACTTGGGTGCGAATTAAGGGTACCGCTCCCTAACCTCATCTACTCGCTTCGGACTTGATGATTGGTCTTGAAGCCTTGAACACTGGTCATTTGTTGTCTTGCCCTCGAGCGTCACGACTCTAAGTTTAGGTCGTTACAAATTCATGTCCATTGCACTAGGTACTTCAAAAAAATCACATGCACATTATCTTCTCCCTCATTCTACATGGATTACATCCAGTTTCCAGATGGACAAGATATTCCCTTGAAGATTCGCAATAACCCAAAGTTCTGGCCATTCTTCCATAATGCCATTGGTGCCATTGATGGCAGTCATATCACCATCTCTCTGCCAGCCATTATTTGTGGATGATACAGGAATCATAAAGGATTCCTTTCACAAAATGGTCTTTTCATTTCAGACTTCAATTTCAAGTTGAGGTTCACCTACATGCATGAGTGTATGACAATGTGATCTCCACTGATCTCTGCATTCCCCATGGAAAATTCCTTCTTGCTGATGCTGGTTACCCATTGTGTAACCAGCTTCTTGTTCCCTACTGAGGTGTCTGATATCATCTTGCTGAGTGGGGTTGTGCAAATGTTCAGTATGTATTCAATCATTTTGTTATATACTAAGTCACTGATTCAAGTTCTATATCACAGGCCTGCCAACCAAGAAGAACTGTTTAATCTACAACATGCATCCATGTGCAATGTGATTGAGTGCATTTTTGGCATTTTAAAGTGACACTTCCACATTCTTCTCTTACCACCAGAATATGACCTTAATATCCAGGCACAGATTCCAGCAGCATTGTGTGCCCTGTATAATTTTATTCTCACTCATGACCCTAGCAATGTCAATGCCAGTGAAGACTCTGATGACTGTGATGAAAACAATGACAAAGATCAGTTGAGTGGTGGCATTTCAGCTGATACCAATTACCATCAACCAAACAATCAGAATGCAAGTGCATGGAGGGATGCTATTGCACAGGCAATGTGAGAAAGTTACCAACAGATTCTGCCAGATTGCAAGTTGGAAGATGATGATTGGAGCAATCTTGGTGTAGAACTAGAGAGCATCATTGATTATCAGTCTGATGTGTAGGTTTGAGTCACTCATAGTATGCCAAGTCATGTAATCACAGCAATTCATTTGTGTACAAGAAATATGGATACACCAACAAGATCATAAGGTACAACAAGTTCATGCCCCATGTGAAGTGCTTGCACTGGGGTGTGAAAAGCCAGCCTGGGAACCATATATTGCAAACAAATCAGCAATGTACACCAATCAGGTATCAGCATCTGGCAAAGAAGCAAATGATACAGTGGAGACAGGGTCTGCAGAGAAATGAACACTCATAAATTGATGATGTTCTGTGGGTATTGAGGCTTGACCATACAACATTTGGGTTGTGTTACATACAGTGACCAATGGATCCAGCATTGTTGTTTGAATGGAGTCACTGAGGTGGCAAATGGAGGAATCTAAGGTATGGACAGAAACAGTTGATAGAGTCAATGGTAGGCAAGAGCGTGGGTAATCCATGGGTACCCAGGCTTGTACCCCTACTCATATCCCTCAGGGGTCATACCCTTCTGAGGGGTAAGGGTATTGGAAATTTCATACCCTTGGGTATAAGTTAAGTGTGGATGAGGCCAAGGAGGACAAAAGAGAGTGAGAGGGCATGTTATTATTGCTTGTTATTGATGTGACTATATATATAGTAACTCAAAGGGATAGAATTATGTCTTTCATAGGTATTTAAACTTTGATCATACCCTTACCCATACCCTCACTGTATGTCAAGTCTGGGTCCTCTGGAGGTAAGTCTGACAAGGTCCGAAGCTGTCTGTAGGATTTAGGATTCTTTAGTGTAAAGTGGACTGGAGGTCTGACAGAGATAAACAGAGGTGGGTGACTTAGTAGGACTTGGTACAGGACTTGTGTGTCACACCCTTGTTGTATTTCGTGTCCCAGATTTCGGAGGGACAGAGGTTTGAGGTAAAGGAGGTGATAGAACAAGTAGGAGAACAGAGGAGGACAGAGGAGATCAGGAGGAGATCAGAGAAAGGTCAAGGGGGAGGAAACTTAGTTGCTAAGGAGTTACATAGAGGAGACATGGTTTATATACTAAAGTCTGGTTGGAGTTCATACCAGAATATACAGAGATATCAGAGAAGCTATACTACAAGCATATGGAATGGAATGGAGAACATGTGATGTGGCGAAGGGTGTGTAAGTTAGAATGGAGGGTTGGAGGGATGGTATGTATGAAGAATGGAAACTATACTAAAAAGAGTGTAACAAAAGATCAATACTAATGGGGAAGGAGTCCGAGGCAGTGTCTGAGGTGGTGCAAACAAAGTCTGATGTGGAGATGACAAGTCTGAGGCAATGTTAAGACCATGACTTATCCTCTGATGAACTCTGGAACTCCGGAGTTCTGGTTGGAATGAGGTGTTGGGTTCAGCTTATGTGCTGCCCCCTTGCTTGGTTGTGTGCCTCGGATTTCAGAGTGGATAGTTGGAGGTCGATCGGAGTTGCTAGGACTTGGGTAGATCGCAATGAGGAAGGTGAATTCGGAGTGTGGAAGACAGAGGATAATTGTCTAAGTCGATATTGAAGCTAAAGCTAATGACTATGTACTGAGAACTATATATACGGAGCGCAGACATCACATTAGTAACGGAAAACATCGCATGAGTAAGGATATGAGTAAGACGGAATCTGAGTAAGATGGAGTACAGGGTTGAGATAGCCGGAGCTGTGCGAGCACAGGTTCGGAGGCAAGAAGGAAGCGGAACTAATACAAAAGGAGAAACATAAGTACGTAAGTGAGTATCAAAGATGTCCGGAGGGCGGAAGTGAAGTCCTAGGCGTAAAAGCCTCGGAGTTCGTGAGTGAGTGGTCCGGAGTTGGTGCGGAGGGTTGGGGTTAGGACGGGATATGACAGGCAAGTTCTTAGTGGGAGGTTAAGGGCATACTGGAGGTATGACAGAGTAGGCCAGAGATGGGATTGGAGGGGGACTTTAGGGGTTAGGAGCAGATATGACACTGTACCCCTACCCATATCCTCAAGGGTTACCCATACCCCTGCTCTTCAAGTTGCCTAGTCAATGGCACATTGCCACCAGGGTGCATACTACTAGATGGGGCTTGTGTCATATTCACTCCTGACCCCTAAAGTTCCCCTCCAATCCCATCTCTGGCCTACTCCGTCATACCTTTGGTATGCCCTTGTCATCCCACTAAGATCTTGCCCCAGACTTGTCACCTCTGCATTGGACTTTGTTCACACTGCCTTGGACACTGCCTTGGACTTCTTCCCCATTAGTACTGATCTTTTGTTAACACTCCTTTTAGTATAGTTTCCATTCTTTGTACATAGCATCCCTCTGACCCTTCATTCTAACTTACACATCCTTTGCCACATCACATGCTCTCCATTCCATTCCATATGCTTGCAGTATAGCTTCTCTGATATCTCCATATATTCTGGTATGAACTCTGACTGGACTTCACTATATAAACCATGTCTCCTCTATGTAAATTCCTTAGCACAAATATCAACTAAGTTTCCTCCACTCTGACCCTCCTCTGATCTCCTCCTGATCTCCTCTGTCCTCCTCTGTCCTCCTACTTGCTCTATCATCTCCATTACCTGGAACCTTTGTCCCTCTGAAATCCAGGACATGAAGTATGACAAGGGCATGACACATAAGTCCTGCACCAAGTCCCACTAAGTCACCACCTCTGTTCACCTCTGTTGGACCTCCAGTCCACATCTTGTACTAAAGTTCTCTGAAACCCTATAGACAGCTTTGGACCTCATCAGACTTACCTCTGGAGGACCTGTACTTGATAGTATATTCATACTCACACTTGTTGAGTACTTCAAGTATGGCAACACTAACACCACCCGTTTAGCCTCTTGTTGTGAGGATGATGTCCTGTAATCTGCCTTTGGCAGTTCTTGCAGCATCCCTGGCAAATTTATCAGCTTCACCGAATGAGCAGAACTGTTGGCTTCTATGTTGCATGCTCCATTTTCTCTGTTGACTCCATTGGGTCTGAGCACCTTTTCCATATGGAGTCGCCTTCATGCCAGTGTGATTCCAGAAGGGGGCGATGATTTGTATGACCCTCCAGATTGTTGTTCTGACACTCATGTGCCAGGCAGCAGAGACGGTGATGATGATCCCAATGATCAGATGGAACATACACCTGAAGACAATGATCTCTTTGGGAAACAAGAAGATCTGAACAACGAAGTCCTGTTGGCCTTCAAGCCATTTACACAGCTCACAAGTGCCATCCAGGACATGACTTGCAAAGTGCTAAGGTGGAAGTGTGAGCCCAAAGCTGCAAAGCTGAAGGTCTGGGAACCAGATCTGTTGGACAGAAATGACCTGAAGAAACTCCATGCTTTCGTTGTGCAATGTGAGATCACCTTCCAAGCAAATCTGAAATCCTTTTGGACTGATCGGAACAAGGTAACTTTTGCCCAATCCTACCTAAAGGGTGTAGCACTCAAATACTTTGAGCTGGACCTCCTCAGAGGAGAACCTCTGGAAGCTTGCCTGCTATGGATGGACAGTTGACAATAATTCCTCTTTGAACTTCAGACTAACTTCGGTCCACATAATCCTGTTGCTGACACAAAAGCTCAACTTGAGTGGCTGCAGATGCACAAAGGTCAGTGGATCTCCAAATACATTGTAGAATGGAACTGGCTGGCAAGCCAGGTCCAAGATTGGGGTCATGGAGCTCTTTGCCAGAGCTTCTACATCGGACTCCCAGATTGGATCAAGGACAAGATTTCTTGTCAAGGCAAACCAGACTGTCTTATGGACCTCCATGCTGTTATGATTTCTCCATTTTCTCATCACTCTATTGGCTTACTTATCATATGACTTCTTCCTTCTTTTTCATTGGACTATGTATGACTCCACTTTCTCATTACCATATCCATTTGTACAGCATTGACTGCGCATAGCTGCATACATAGCATCACTTGTCCTTACTAGGTAGTTCATAGCCTGGTCTGTGCACCTCTCATTCCAGTATTTAAACCCATGTATTTTACTGTATTCCTTAGTCTTATCCACTTGTTTTCTCTTGTCCTAGGACTTGGGAGTGAATTAAGGATACTGCTCTACTCTCTTATCTCCTTCCACTTGCTTTAAGCTTGACAATTAGCTTTAAAGCCTCGAACATTGGTGTTTAGCTGTTGTCTTGCCCTTGAGCATCACAACTCAAGTCTAGGTTATTACACTTGGATAAGACTCTCTACTTGAGTGCAAGATGTTGCCTCAGAAGATCTATACTCTACGTGAAGAATCGATATTCGCCTCCTCAAAATGATACATCAGAAGAATTGCCCAGAATCAGGTTGAAAGATACTTGGTAGTAAGCAACAATGTCAGACCCCTTCAACATGGACGATCTCAAAAGCAGCACTTATCAATGCCATGAAAGAAGGCACGAAATTTGAAGAAACAACAAAGAAGATTGCTGAGCCAGGCAAATGGGACGGTGACAAGAAGAAGTTCCGTCTATGGTGGACTAAGATACATCTATGGGTTTTTGCTCAAACCTGGAAAACAGACAAGGTATGGGCCATGGCAGTCTTACTATGTCTAGAAGGAAAAGCAGAACCATTTGCCCAATTAACGATGGAGAAATACCTAGACAAGGAGACAAGGAAGACCAAGGATGGAGACTTGTTCAGAGAAGCAGCTTGGCCAGATTGGACAGAGCTCCAAGAAGAATTCACAAACTTCTTCCAGATCAAAACTCTTGAATACCAGTCGTATCAGGAGTTAAAGGCTCTTCGACAAGGATCAATGCTCACCACGGACTTTCTCCAAAAGTTCAATATCCTTAAATGAGAAGCAAAGGTATCAGACAGAGAAGTGGCACACCTACTCAAGCAAGCCATAAGGTTCTCCACTTACCAGCAGGTCTCTCTCCATTGCGAAATCAAAGATGATGTATATGACGATTTGTACAAGCAATACAATGCCTACGGAAAGATGTTAGAAAGGATTCACAAGGAATGAGGAGTGGCTAGGGCGGCTCAAACCCCAAAACCCTATTGAGGGCAGTATTGCCCTTCCCAAGGTCAGCAAGGCCAGAACCAGCCAAGGTTCACAGCCACAGGGACACAGCCCGGCCAAGGAGCTCCAATGGAGATTGGAATGCAGTACACCAGTGATACCCATACTTGCTATAACTGCAGAGAAGTAGGGCATATCGCCTGAAACTGCAAGAAGCTGAAGAAGATGAATGCAAGGTCAGTGGACCTTGCACAAGGACAGCTACAGGTAGCCATGGGAGGAGGGTATGCTTCCCACAATGCTGCTTATGTAACAGCAGAAGCAGAAGCCTACTGGCAGGACAAGCTCATGGTTGAGGCTAAACAGCAGGAGGCTTTAAAAGCCCAGTGATCGTGAATGATGAAGGTGTTCATGATCTAGAAGACTATACTGATGATGACTTTCCTGTATGCATGATAGACTCTATTTTCAGGGCGTCTTTCAGTGAAAGTGCGGCATCCAAAGACGTGCTTAATTCCCCTATGACTAATTGCTCTACAGGAATATCGTCACGAGCCTGGGGCCCTAATGCCCTAAAACAATTCACCATCCCAATATACTTAAAGTTCAGAACACCCACAGGATGGGAATCAGCAAAACTCTATGCACTAATCGATTCAGGAGCATCCAACTCCTTCATTGATTTAGATTTTTGCAGATCCAACAATCTCATCCTTAAAAAGTTAGCTAACCCCATGATAGTCACCAATGCCGATGGCTCTGAAGGAGCTATAGGCAGTATCACACATCAAGTAACTGTCTTATTAGACATACAAGGACACTCCGAATATGCCAATTTTTACATCACTATCCTAGGAACACACTCACTCTTCATAGGATACAATTGGCTAGAACGCCACAATCTGAAAATCAATTGGGTAAAAAGGGAGCTAACCTTTCCTAGATGCACTGGTCAATGCAAATTACACCAACAAGATCAACTACCATCTTCAATGTTCCAAAGAGCAATTGAAGAAGGACTCAAGGAAAAAGTACCCATCCAATACCACAATTATCTTGACGTCTTCTCACAGAACGAATTGGAATGAATGCCAATCAGAAAACCATGGGATCATGCTATCAATCTCAAACCAGACTTCGAACCAAGGAAAGGACGAATCATCCCTTTATCCAACCCCAACATGGAAGAAGTCAGAACATTTATTGAAAAAGAACTCAAGAAAGGGTATATCCAACCTTCCAAATTGCCTCAAACTTCACCAGTATTCTTTATTCCCAAAAAGGACGGTAAAAAATGAATGGTCATTGACTACCATTATCTTAATGATGGAACCATAAAGAATGCTTATCCCTTACTGCTAATCCCCCAGCTAATAGATCAACTCAAAGGAGCAGATCTCTTCACCACCATGGATCTCCAATGGGGATACAACAATATCCATATCAAAGAAGGAGATGAATGGAAAGGAGCTTTCGTAACTCCTCTTGGTTCTTATGAACCATTGGTAATGTACTTCAGAATGACGAACTCACCATCTATGTTCCAACAGATGATGAATGACGTCTTCAATGACATGTATACAGTTGTTATCATCTTCATGGACGATTGCAATATCTTCACCAAAGGAAGACCCACAGAGGAACATCAAAAGATTGTCAAGGAAGTCCTCCAACACCTCTGAGAAAATGACCTTTATGTCAAACCCGAAAAATGTCACTTTGAACAAAAGAAGGTGGACTTTCTCAGAATGGTTGTCTCAAAAGAAGGAGTTGAAATGCAGAAATCTAAGGTGGCTGGTGTTCTCAACTGGCCAACCACAACCTGGCTCAAACAAGTGCAAGGCTTTCTCGGCCTTTGCAATTATTATCGACATTTCATTGCTAATTTTGCTGACATCGCCAGACTTTTAAATGATCTCACCAAAAAAGATATGCCCTTTGTATGGGGGCCAAAACAAGAAAAAGCCTTCAACGATCTCAAAGAGTGCTTTACCAAAGCGCCTCTCCTCACATACCCAGATCAAGAAAAAGAAATGCGAGTAGAAATGGATGCTAGTGATATAGCAACAGGAGGAGTACTATCAGTAAAAGGAAAAGACGGTCTGTGGAGACCAACTGTGTTTATTTCTCATTCCTCTGATAGTGCAAAATGAAACTACCCAATCTATGATAAAGAACTCTTGGTGGTCATTCAAGCTCTTAAAGAATGGCGCCACTACCTTATCGGTAGAGCTTCTTTTGAGATTTGGATGGATCACAAAAATCTCAAGTATTGGCGAAAACCACAAACCTTATCCCCCAGACAGGCCTGCTGGCATGCACTCCTTCAAGAGTTCAATTATATGATGTGCTATAAGCCAGGAACCACAAATGGAAGAGCAGACGCTCTATCAAGAAGACCTGATCATGGTGATGCAGTCACCGATCATAACACTAACATCACCATTTTCCCAGAATTCCTGGAAACCAATAATATTTCCTTATCATCCTCCTTTTACGAAAAATTGACCTCTGAATCACAGAAAATCTCAGGGGACGTAGAAGGTTTTACTTTCAATGATGAGGAAAAAATATTCAAAAATGATTCCAGAAAAGTTTTCATTCCCCTCTCCTTATGAACGAGATTATTGACTATATGTCATGATTCTCCAATTGCTGGCCATCCTGGTCAGGCAAGAACCATTCATCTTCTTTCACAATATTTCACATGGCCTGGCATCACAAAAGATGTGAAACTATATGTAGATTCCTGTCAAATGTGCGCCCTTATGAAGGGTAAGCAAAAGGCACCTGCAGGAAAACTCATTCCCCTTCCCATTCTGAAGCATCCATGGGAAGATATCTCGGTCAATTTCATTACTGGACTCCCTCTTTCATCTTCATTTGATTCTATTTGTGTCATTGTGGACAGATTCTCTAAAGAGGTGGTCTTTCAAGTTGTACTGTGCATCAAGACCACATCTTCCAAGGACTTAGCTTGTATTTTCAGGGACAACATTTGGTGTATTCATGGACTTCCCCTTACTATAGTTTCAGATCGTGGACCTCAGTTTGTTTCAGATTTCACTTCCAAACTTTGCAAACTCCTCAGGATTGAACAATGGCTCTCCACGGCTTATTATTCCCAAATTGATGGGCAAATGGAAAAGATCAATTGAGACCTAGAACAGTACCTCTGTGCTTATGTGGCAAAGAAACAGGAGACATGGGCAGAATGGATCAAATTAGCCCAATTCCAGCACAACAATGCCCTTACCTCCGCCACTGGCACTATTCCTTTTGCTATCACCTGAAATTACCATCCCTGTTTAGGTTTTGAAGGCAATGCCAAGTCAGCAGCCAGAGAATTTGGAAAAGAAGCTAGGAAGGCTCATATGGAGATTAAAGAAGCCCTTGAGGCTACCCAAAAGAGGATGAAACATTCAGCTGAACAAAAGTGAAGTGAAGCTCTGGATTACGCTATCGGAGATCAGGTGTGGCTTTCCACGGAACATCTCAAACTCCCTTATATGGCACGGAAATTAACCCAAAAATAGATTGGACCTTATGCCATCATGAAGGTCCTACCCAATGCCGTCACACTACGCCTCCCTAAATCCATTCATATCCACCCTATGGTCAATGTTTCCTGCGTCAAACCTTATCGAGAGATTCTAGAAGGTCAACCAACCTTATGCCTTGATCCAATTGTAATCACAGAAGAAGGACATAAGGAGTACGAAGTCGAATCAATCATGGCATCTCAAATGACAGGATGACAACTCTAATACCTCATACACTGGAAAGGCTGGGACGAAACAGATCATACATGGGAACCACTAGCAAATTTGGCTAATGCAAAGAAAGCAATTGCTGAATTTCATAAAAAGAACCCATCTTCACCTCGATGTAACGACCTAGACTTTTTAGAGTCGTAACACCGTCGTAGGTACTTTACATGGGTTTAAATACTGGAGAGAGATGCGCACAGACCGAGCTATGAACTTCTACGTATGGACGAGCTATGCTGCGTACACAGCCATGCACGGTCGAGGCTGTACGAATAATAAAGTGGTGTCATACGATGAGCAAATGGAAAAAGGAAAGAGAATCATACGATACATTAGCCAATGAAAGGAGAAAGAAAGGAAGAAATCGTAACATTACCCCCCTCTTAGATCGAGTCGTCCCGACGAGACCCGATAAGCCTATCCAATCCGTCTTCGGGTATGGATCGCCGTTGAAGACGACTCGGCTTACCAGTTACCCCATTGACCCTGATTCTGTCCATTAGCCGGTATGTCGTTGTTGATGTCCCATTGATCATTCTCCCAGTCGGCAGCGGGGCGTTTTATTAGTTTACCCCACCTCTGTTGGACACCGATGGCGTTCCACTCGGCAGATACAATGGTGGAGAAGGTGAAGACATGGAATGGGCCGAGGGAGAGGGAGACGACGATGGGTGTGTTTTGACGAGCGGCTTCCTGAACAACTGAAGAGGCGCGGTTGAGAACGGCATGGGAAATGACATAGATGAGGAAAGCGAAGAAGGCAGAGGTGGCACAGAGGAAGAATACGATGAGAGACATGGTTGAAGGATGAGGATGCTGGGGAAGTCGAGGGTGTAAACGGAATTTATGTACTCCCTTCAAAATCGAGCCTCGTGGCATGGAAACGTGTCGTGGTATCTATTGAGTAATCGTGGAAAAGGGAATGGAATTCGGAAATAGACAATTCTCGGATCTTCCTGGGAGAGGACAGATTCTTTTTATGGAACTCGGTGATTGCTTTGTCTGCATTGGTCAGATTAGCTAATGGTTCCCAAGTGCGATCCGTTTCATCCCAACCTTTCCAGTGGACGAGATATTGGAGTTGTCGTCCTTTCATTCGCGATGCCACTATTTCTTCGACTTCATATTCCTCGTATCCTTCTTCCGTGATTACGATTGGATCTGGGCGTAGGGTTGGTTGTCCTTCGAGAACATCTCGGTAAGGTTTGACATGGGAAACATTGACCGTTGGGTGAATGTGGATGGATTTAGGGAGGCGTAGAGTAACTGCGTTTGGTAAAACCTTCGTAACGGTATAAGGTCCGATCCATTTTTGGGTTAATTTCCGTGCGGTGTAGGGAAGTTTGAGATGTTCTGTGGATAGCCATACCTGATCGCCGATCGCGTAATCCGGTGCTTCGCTTCTTTTTTGCTCCGCGGAACGTTTCATTCTTTTTTGGGATGCCTCAAGGGCTTCCTTAATTTCCGCGTGAGCTTCTCCTGCTTCTCTACCAAATTCTCCAGCGGCAGTTTTGGCATTTCCTTCGAAGCCTAGACGGGGGTGATAATTTCGGGTGATAGCGAAAGGAATAGTACCGGTGGCAGAGGTGAGGGCATTATTGTGCTGAAATTGGGCTAATTTGATCCATTCTGCCCAGGTTTCCTGCTTCTTTGCCACGTAAGCACGGAGGTATTGTTCTAGATCTCGATTGATCCTTTCGGTTTGTCCGTCGGTTTGAGGGTGATAAGCCGTGGAGAGCCGTTGCTCGATCCCTAGGAGTTTACATAGTTCGGAAGTAAAATCTGAAACAAACTGTGGTCCTCGGTCTGAAACTATAGTACGGGGAAGTCTGTGAATGCACCAAACATTGTCTCTAAAAATACGAGCTAAGTCCTTGGAGGATGTGGTTTTGACGCATGGAACGAAAACAACTTCTTTAGAAAATCTGTCCACGACAACACAAATCGAGTCATATGAAGATGAAAGAGGAAGTCCGGTAATGAAATCAACAGAGATATCTTCCCATGGATGTTCGGGGATAGGAAGGGGTAAAAGTTTTCCCGCCGGTGCTTTTTGCTTACCCTTCGTGAGGGCGCACGTCTGGCAGGAATCTACGTAAAGCTTAGCGTCTTTAGTGATACCGGGCCATGTGAAGTATCGAGAAAGGAGATGAATTGTGCATGCCTGACCGGGGTGGCCGGCAAGGGGAGCGTCATGACAAATGTTTAGAAGCTTTGTGCGAAGTGAAGGGGGAACGAAAGTCCTTCCAGAGTTATTTTTGAATATTTTTTCTTTATCGTCAAAGGTAAAGCCTTCTACATCCCCTGAGATCTTCTGTGATTCGGAGATTAATTCATCGTAAAAGGAAGAGGATAAAGAAATATTGTTTATTTCTGGAAATATGGTGATGTTAGTGTTGTGATCTGTGACCGCATCACCATGATCTGGTCTCCTCGATAGAGCGTCTGCTCGGCCGTTCGTTGTTCCTGGCTTATAGCACATCGTATAGTTGAATTCTTGAAGGAGTGCATGCCATCGCGCCTGTCTGGGGGATAAGGTTTGTGGCTTTCGCCAATATTCTAGATTTTTATGATCTGTCCAGATCTCGAAAGAAACTCTCCCTATAAGGTAATGGCGCCATTCTTTGAGAGCTCGAATGACTGCCAAGAGTTCTTTGTCATAAATCGGGTAATTCCTTTCTGCGCTATCAAAGGAGTGAGAGATAAATGCCATTGGTCGCCACAAACCGTCTTCTCCTTTTACGGATAGGACTCCTCCTGTGGCTATGTCACTGGCGTCCGTTTCTACTCGCATTTCTTTATCTTGATCAGGGTATGTGAGGAGCGGTGCTTTGGTAAAGCATTCCTTAAGATCATTGAATGCCTTTTCTTGCCTTGGTCCCCATTCGAAGGGCATGTCTTTTTTGGTGAGATCGTTCAAGGGTCTAGCGATGTCAGCAAAGTTAGCGATAAAACGTCGGTAATAATTGCAAAGGCCAAGGAAGCCCTGCACTTGTTTGAGTCTGGTCAGAGTTGGCCAATCAAGGACTCCGGCCACCTTGGTTTTTTGCATCTCAACGCCTTCTTTTGATACGACCATTCCGAGGAAGTCCACCTTCTTTTGCTCGAAGTGGCATTTTTCGGGTTTGACATAAAGATCGTTTTCTCGTAGGCGTTGAAGGACTTCTTTGACAATTCTCCGGTGTTCTTCCATTGGTCTTCCTTTGGTAAAAATATTGCAGTCGTCCATGAAGATGATAACGACTGTATACATGTCATTGAAGACGTCATTCATCATCTGTTGGAACGTGGACGGTGAATTAGTCATTCCAAAGTACATCACCAATGGTTCGTAGGAACCGAGAGGAGTGACGAAAGCTCCTTTCCATTCGTCGCCTTCTTTGATTCGGATGTTGTTGTATCCCCATCGGAGATCCATGGTGGTGAAGAGATCGGCACCCTTGAGTCGATCTATAAGCTGAGGAATTAGCGGTAAAGGGTAAGCGTTCTTGATGGTTCCGTCATTGAGATAACGATAATCAATGACCATTCGTTTTTTACCATCTTTCTTTGGGATAAAGAACACCGGTGATGTTTGAGGGGATTTAGAAGGTCGGATATAACCTTTCTTGAGTTCCTTTTCGATGAACGTTCTGACTTCTTCCATATCGGGGTCAGATAAGGGGATGATTCTGCCCTTTCTTGGTTCGAAGTCTGGTTTGAGATCGATGGCGTGATCCCAAGGCTTTCTTATCGGCATTCGTTCCGATTCATTCTGTGAAAAGACATCAAGGTAATCGTGATATTGAACCGGTACCTTTTCTTTTAGTCCTTCTTCGATGGCTCGTTGAAATACGGAAGCTGGTAACCGATCTCTTTGTCGGAATTTGCATTGATTGGTACATCTAGAAAATGTTAGTTCTTTTCTTACCCAGTCGATCTTGGGGTTATGGCGTTCCAGCCAATCATATCCTATGAAAAGTGAGTGTGTTCCTAAAACGGTGACATAGAAGTCTGCATATTCGGAGTGTCCTTGTACGTCAAATAGTATCGTGACCTGATGCGTGATTTTTCCTATTGCTCCTTCAGAGCCATCTGCATTAGTCACTATGATCGGTGTTGTTAGTTTGTCCAAAACAAGATTATGATATCTGCAAAAGTCTAGATCGATGAAAGAATTAGAAGCTCCTGAATTGAGTAAAGCGTATAAATCTGCTGATTTCCATCCATTGGTGGTCTTGAATCGGAGACTTGTTCGGAGAGTGAATTGTTTTTGGGTATCGAGGGATTGTGACGATATTTCTGTGGAGCAGTTAGTTATAGGGGAATTAAGCACGTCTTTGGACGCCGTGCTTCCTCTAGAAGACGCCCCGAAAATAGAGCCTATCGTGCATACAGGAAAATCGTCATCAGTATACTCTACGAGATCATGAACACCCTCGTCGTTCACAATCATTGGCCTTTTAAAGCCTCCTGCTGTTTAGCTTCAACTGCGAGCTTGTCTCGCCAGTAAGCCTCGGCTTCAGCCGTTACATAAGCGGCATTGTGGGAAGCGTACCCCCCTCCTGTCGCTGTTTGTGGTTGAACCGGTGCGAGTTCCGAAGACCTCGTGTTGGTCTTCTTCGGCTTTTTACAGTTTCGGGCGATGTGCCCTACTTCTCCGCAGTTGTAGCATGTACGGTTATCACCGGCGTACTGCATTCCTATCTCCATGGGAGCTCCATGACCAGGCTGTAGTCCTGTAGGCGTAAACCGTGGTTGGCTCTGCCCTTGTTGACCCTGGGAAGGACGGTACTGCCCTTGGTAGGGTTTTTGAGCAGTTCTGGCCGCTCCTCGTTCTTCATGGATCCTTTCTAACGTTTTCCCATAGACGTCATACCGCTTATAAAGTTCCTCATAATCGTCGTCGTCGATGTCGCAGTGGAGAGAAACCTGCTGATAGGTAGCGAACCTAATTGCCTGTTTGAGTAGGTGCGCCACTTCTCCTTCTGAGACCTTTGCTTCTCGTTTGAGTATATCGAACTTCTGAAGAAAGTCCGACGTGAGCGTGGATCCCTGCTGGAGAGCTTTCAACTCTTGATACGACTGATATTCGAGAGTTGAAATCTGGAAGAAGTTGGTGACTTCTTTTTGAAAGTCAGGCCAATCGGGCCAGGCGTCGTCTCCTATGAGGTCGTTGGAGTCTTTCTTCTTCTTTATCTCTAGGTCAAGATACTTTTCCATTGTCAACTGGGCGAACGGCTCGGCTTTTCCTTCGAGACGGAGTAGAACCGCCGTAGCCAGCACCTTGTCCGACTTCCAGTTCTGCGCTGAGACCCAGAGTCGTATCTTTGTCCACCAGAGACGGAACTTCTTTTTGTCACCGTCCCATTTTCCGGGATCCGCGATCTTCTTGACCGTTTCCTCTTCTTTCTTAGCGTTTTCTTTGAGAGCGTCCACCAGCGCATCTCGGAGATCATCCATGTTGAAGGGGTTTGACATCGTTGCTTACTACTAAGTATCTTTCAACCTAGTTCTGGGCAAATCTTCTGATGTATCGAGGCGAATATCGATTCTTCGCGAGTAGGGTAAATCTTCTGAGGCAACGTCTTGCGCTCAAGTAGGTAGTCTTATCCAAGTGTAACGACCTAGACTTTTTAGAGTCGTAACACTTGAGGGCAAGACAACAATAGACCAGTGTTCAAGGCTTCAAGACTAATCATCAAGTCCGAAGCGAGTAGATGAAGATAAGGAGCAGTATCCTTAATTCGCACTCAAGTCTAAGACGAGGTTTGAACAAGTGGATAAGACTGTCGTCGTAGGTACTTTACATGGGTTTAAATACTGGAGAGAGATGCGCACAGACCGAGCTATGAACTACTACGTATGGACGAGCTATGCTGCGTACACAGCCGTGCACGGTCGAGGCTGTACGAATAATAAAGTGGTGTCATACGATGAGCAAATGGAAAAAGGAAAGAGAATCATACGATACATTAGCCAATGAAAGGAGAAAGAAAGGAAGAAATCGTAACACTCGAAAGATCTGAGGAATTTCCACCTCAGACTTCACCGCCCTTTTCCACGATTATTCTATAGATACCAAAACACACTTCCATGCCATGTGATTGGATTTCAAAGGAGATATATAATCAATGAAACACCCTTGACTTCTCCAGCATCTTCACCTCACAATCATGTCGCTCATCATCCTCTTCATCTGTGCCACTGTCATCTTCATATCCACTCTAATCTACGTCTTTGCCCATGCCATCACCATTCGTGCCTCCAATCTGGTTCAAGAGGCTGCCTGTATGCAAACCCCCATCCTCGTCTCTCTGTCATTCGGTCCCTGGCATGTATTTACATTCTCAATGGTCACTACTACTGAATGGACAGCCATCGGAGTAAAACAGAGCTGGGGTAAGTTGATCAAGCGTCCCCCTCTTGACTGGGAGAACGATCAATGGGACATGACCAATGATGTACTGGCCAATGGGCAGAACCAAGGTCAATGGGGCAATTGGTAAGCTGAGTTGTCTTTAAATGACGATCCATACCCAGAAATGAATTGGACAAGCTTATCAAAGTCTCATCAGGACGACTCGATCTAAGAGGGGGGTAGTGTTACGATTTCTCTATTTTCTCATCACTCTATTGGCTTACTTATCATATGACTTCTTCCTTCTTTTTCATTGGACTATGTATGACTCCACTTTCTCATTACCATATCCATTTGTACAGTATTGACTGCACATAGCTGCATACATAGCATCACTTGTCCTTACTAGGTAGTTCATAGCCTGGTCTGTGCACCTCTCATTCCAGTATTTAAACCCATGTATTTTACCGTATGCCTTAGTCTTATCCACTTGTTTTCTCTTGTCCTAGGACTTGGGAGTGAATTAAGGATACTGCTCTACTCTCTTATCTCCTTCCACTTGCTTTAAGCTTGACAATTAGCTTTAAAGCCTCGAACATTGGTGTTTAGCTGTTGTCTTGCCCTTGAGCATCACAACTCAAGTCTAGGTCGTTACACATGCCCTGGCCCAGCAGATTGACTACAGCCTCCCCAGGTACTGGGAGCACAAGGAAGAAATTTCATGTGCTTCAAAGGCCTCCAGATTGAACTCCGGGCAGCAGGGAACCTCTTCCTCTTCTAAATTGTCCTCTTCCGGTTCTGCTAACAATTCTTTGAATAAGCCTAAGGATGATAACAAGTCCAAGGGCTTCTCTTCCTCCGAATCTTCCACTCCTTCTAACTCCAAGTCTGGTTCCTCCAGAAATGGAGGTAACAACAATAAGAAGGGCAATAACCCTTCCTCTTCTACTCTGAACACTATTTCTTCTAAATTGGGTAAGGATAACAAGCTCCTTCCTAAGGAGCATCAGCGCCATCTTTGGGACAATTTTTGTCTCTTCTGCAGACAGGCTGGGCACACTGCAAAGGAGTGTTTGAAGTCCACTTCTAGGGCCTCAAAGGCTTGGGCTGTCATGGCTACTCCAGCAGCTCTGATGTCAGGCTCCACTTCTTTGGAGGTGAAAAAATAGAGTGTGACTCCTGTGATGCACAGCCTGGGAGCCATGTTGTACCCAACTGTGCTCTAACGGAGTTACATACATCTTAACACATCTGCTCTTTCCAACCTCAATTCCCTTTGTCCTTTTGTCTCTCTTCCTGATTTCTCCATCTCCAATATACCAATACTAATTGACTCCAGCTCTACTTATTGTTTCATAGACTCTTTGTTTGTACATAAACATAAAATACCTACATACTCTGTTCCTCTGCTTTTTCTCTGTCTCTTTGATGGCACCTCTAACTTCTCAATCTTCTCCACTATAGATCTCAGCCTTTCCTTCGCTTCTGGCAAAACCACCTCCACTACATTTCATGTAACCTCATTGGACTCCACATGCATGCTCATTCTCAGACATTGCTGGCTCGCCCAATACAATCTGTTGATTGACTGGGCTACAAGCAGCATCTCTTTCTGGACTCCTTGCATAGGAATGCCAATCCTAACATTGAACTCCAAGTCTCTGGAGTTGAACTCCACACTTCCCTCATCATCCAACACTCCTCATCAGGCTCATCCTGGCCTAGCCAGCCATCCTCTGGAGACACCCTCAGATTCACCAAAAGCACCTGGACTTCAATGCCCCAAAATGTCCTTTATCAATGCTGCTGCTTATCAGCATGCATGCAAATTGGAGGGCTCAGTCCAGTTCACAGGAGAGTTCATGCCATATGAACAGCAGATGAGGGTGGGCCATCCAGGTGCCCAGAGATGAGTCTCATTGGTGCTTATGGCACCTGGGGGGTGGTGATGAGGATGGGGTATGCCAAGCAGAGCATAGATGTGTGAGGGAAGGCCACCAGACTTACCTGGGTGGTTGAGGCGAGCACAGAATGTGGGAGTAGACAAAGAAACTTGTTCTATTACATCAGGGAGGGTTTCCTGGTATTTATACTGTATCCTAAGTGTCTAAGCAATCCCCAGTGGGTATGCAAAGACCTTGCAGTATATGCATGTCTTATTACATAAGGTCTGGTGTGTGTCTGGTAGGGACGGACCAGAACCAATGTATGTCTGGAGCAGACTGACTGCAGACATGCACGGACTATGTCCAGATGTCCTTTGTACTACTACTAGTCTAATAGGGGTGTATGTACTAGGTATCCTACTTATCTATTCGACACTCCCCCTTGCTAGGTGCATGGTAAGCACGTAAGCAGAATAGGAATGGGATTAGGAAGATTGTCCATTTGAGTAAAACTCAAGTCTGAGTTGGGATCAGAACTTCTTGAACTTGGTGCATCCTAGGTTCTTAGTGAACATGTCCACCAGATTATCAGATCTGTTAATGAACTCGATCATGGCTTTCTTGGATGCTATGACCTCTCAGACATAGTGGAATCAGATGTCGATATGTTTAGATTGGAATTCAGTTACAGGGTTGGAAGCCATAAAGATAGATCCTTGGTTATCTCCAGTGATCAGAATTGGACATAAGTCATATCCAAGTTCTTCTAGGAGTGAGTGGATCCATATGGTCTGTCTGGAGCAATTGCTCAGGGCCATGTATTCTGCCTCCATGGATGAAAGGGCAACTGTAGGCTGGGCATGTGACCTCCAGCTGAATATTCCATTGGCCAGTTTAAGATAATATCTGGTCTGAGACTAGTGGGTGACTGGATTGGATGCCCAATTGGAGTCGGTGCAAGCAGTAATGCCAAGTCCAGATGATCCATTGTAGACTAATGCATAGTTTTTCATTCCAATGAGGTATCAGAGGATATGAAGCACTTTGTCCAGGTGTTCCTGCGATGGGTTTGCACAATGACAGGAAAGCATCATCACAGCATAGGATATGTCTGGTCTTGTTCTGAGCATGATGTATAGGAGAGACCCTATGACAGACTGAAAGCAGGATCTTCACATTGGATCAATGGGCTCACTGTTTGGTCAAGGATAGTAGCCTTCAGGGAGTGCCAGTGGGGTATGAGCTGTGCATGCATTTTTCATATTGCAGTGGTTGATAATCTTCTCCAGGTATGCAGTTTGGTTTGTGAGGACTTTCTGACCTTTACAGCAGATCTGCATCCAGAGGAACTCCTTTGGAACTTCAAGGTCCCGGCATTCCCACTTCCGCATGAAAGCGGATTTGATCTCATCAATGATCTTTTTAGATGGTCCGCAGAATAAGGTGTTGTCAACATAGACAATAGTGACTACGGTGGTAGTACTCTTCTTGTGGTATACTAGTAGGAAGATTCTGGCATCAGATTTCAAACGCTCGAATCCTAATTCTATCATGGAGTCATTGAGAGTGCACCACCAGGCAAGTCCAGCCTGTTTGAGTCTGTATAAGGTGTGGAGTAAGCAGAGTACTTTATTCTCCTGGCCAGGAATTTTGAATCCTTCCGGCTGCTCCATATATATTTCTTCTTCAAGCTTTCCATATAGGTATGCACTTCAGACATCTAGTCCAGATATGTGCCAGTCCTCAAGTGTGGCCAGTGCTAGCATGAGCCAGACAGTCTCAAATTGGATGACAGGTGAGAATATTTGGTTGAAGTCCACTCCTTCAACCTGAGAGAAGCCTTTCACTACTAGGTGGGCTTTCTTCCATCCATTGGACTTGATATCAAAGACCCATTGGTTCTTTATTATTTTCCGATGTTTGGGTCAGTCCACTACTAGTAACTCAAACACTTTCCAGTGGTGGAGGATATCTAATTCCTCATTGCATGTGTTTTGCCAGAGCTTCTGCTCTTGATCTGGTAATGTGAGTATATTGTGGTATGACCATTCATGATGTGGTTTTATCTCTGGTTTTGGAGTTGTGGTTGTGGTATATGCTTTGCTGCACATGCTCAGGATTTCCACGGAAGTGTCATTGTGAATTGCTTGGGAACATAGGAAGCAGATTAAGCATGCTCCCCCTTCCCGGACTATGCATTCCACGTCCTCTTTGGAGTCCATGGAGGATTTATGTCTGGGGGAATCAGGCATTGCTCTGGGAATATGTTGATTACTTTTGTCAGGATGTGATGTCTCACATTGGGACTGACTAGTGACTTGTTTACAGTGATTTAAATTTTCTATGTCCTTAAGTTAACTTAGGGGGTGTCAACAGTCCCCATAGACATTGTCTGGATGGGTCAGAGGGCATTGGATGCACTTGGAATGCCTGGGTAAGGAAGGCAGAGCAACTGGTTGTCTCCTACTAGTAGATCACAGAGGTGTCAATGGAGGTGGTAGTTCCTTGTCGGAGTCATCTGAGGATGAAGAGACATATCCATCAGAGTGTTTCAGAGCTTCAGGGGTTGCTACCCTGGGAGGTGGGTTGGGTGCCTAATTCTGGGTGTTTCCTGAATGTTGTTTATCCAGTTTATCCTCTGGGTTGGAGGGAATATGCGGAATTGGAGCTATTTCACCATCTGGAATTGATACCTTGGACGTGTGGTCATGCAGAACTATAGGAGTCTGCTGATTTATTTTATTACAATGAGGGAAAAGCATCTCATCAAAGAGGGCATGTGCAGATGTAAATACTGAGTTCATGTTGTGCATAAAGAGATAGTTATGATTGTTTCCTGGTGCAACTCCGAGGTATGTCATCATCTTGGATTTAGCTGATAGCTTGTCTTTTTGGACATCTGGGGATAGGTGCACAAAGGTGCCACATCTGAAGATCCGGAGGTGACTTATGTTGGGGGGTGATCCATGAATGAGTTCGTACAGAGTGTGCCATCTGAGTCATTGGTTTGGAGTCCGGTTATAGATGTGTGTTGCATGGGATGTTGCAAATTCCCAGAAAGAAGGCGGAAGGCATGCCTCATGTCACATAGACTCTGCCTTGTCCATTAGAGTGTGCATGAGTCTTTCAGCACATCTGTTTTGTTGTGGAATGTGCAGAGCACTCTGGTATATGTGAATGCCTTTGTTTCAGAGTAGCTTATTGAAGGCTTTGGACTTGTATTCTCCCCCTGCATCAGACATGCAGCCTTTTACTTTGGCTTTGTACTGGTTTATAGCATATGATAGGAAGTGTTTGGTAGCCTGTAATGCAGCATTTTTTGTTCACATGTTAACTGTCCAGGCATGATATGTGTAGTCATCATAGAACACAATCATGTAGCAGTTTTTCCGATAGGATTCTGTAGGAAAGGACTTTAGGTCCGAGTGTATTAGCTTGAAGGGTGTGGAGGCCTGCTGTTTGTTCTCCAGGAAGGAGCGGTTTGGCATTTTACTAAAAGCACATCCACAACAAGGAGTCTTGGACTGCATCGGACTTATGTCTGGGAATTTTTGCATATGTTTTCTTGCCTTGGACAACACTTTTGGAGAAGGATGTCTGAAACATTTGTGTAATGTATTCATATCAATTGTAGCAACAAAAGCATCAGCTGATGAGACACATGATGCTCAGATTGTCAAGCAGAGCATGTGTCTGCAAGGGAAGGCCACCAGACTTACCTAGGTGGTTGGGATGAGCACAGACTTGGATGATGGGTGTGAGACAGAGAGACTTATTCTGTCACATCAGGGAGGCTTCCCTGGTACATATACTGTACACTAAGCGTTTAAGCGATCCCCAGAGGGTATGCGAAGACCTTGCTGCATCTGCATGCCTTATTACATAAGGTCCAGACTGTATCTGGTATGGATGTACCAAGTCCAGTGCAGTGTGTTGTGGAGTCTGGTGCAGACTGACTCTGGACAGTCACAGACTATGTCCAGATGTCCTTCATACTACTTCTAGTCTAATGAGGGCGTATGTACTAGGTACCCTACTTATCTATTTGACACTCCCCCTCACTAAGTGCACAGTAGGCACACATGCAGAATAGGAATGGGATTAATGAAATTGTCCGTTGAGTAGGACCTTGCTTGTTTCCGACAAGCGGAATCAGATGTATTGAAGTCATGTCTGGGTTTTGTTAGGGGTGAGCAGGTCCGTGTGGTCTGTCAAGAGCAGATGCTCAGGGTCATGCATTCCATTTCCATGGCAAGTGTAGGCTGGGAATGGGACTTCCAGCTGACTATTCTGTTGGCCAGTGTGGGGTAGTATCTGGGTTGTGACCAGCAGGTTACTGGTTTGGATGCCTAAATTGGAGTCGGTGAATGCAGTGATGCCAAGTCTGGACTATCCATTGAAGACTAGCACATAGGGTTGCGTTCTGATGAGATATTGGAGGATATGTGGCACATTGTCCAGGTGTTCCTGTGACAGGTTTGTGCTATGATGCATTGTCATGGCATAGGTATCAGAATAATCTCTGATATCCAATGGTGCAGTACAACAAAGGGTAGAGTCAAGAGTAGGAGACTTACTCTTAGATGAGGAGGTTCAGAGGTACGAACAGTGGAAGTTCAGGAGTGTGTGAGAACTTGTTATTAGACTGGGTATAAGACCCAGTCTTATATACTGGAATGTAACTGTATGTACATGTTATGACCAGTATCATATATAGTAATCTTCTAGAACATCATAGAAGATTAGATAATAGGACTATACTTATCGTCCTATAGCAATAAGGACTACTATCTATGATGTCAGAGATAAGCGATAGCTGACTCATTCTGATGAGTAAAATGGATAGTGTAATGGATAAGAAAGATAAGAGAGTCTAGACCTTTCTTCCTGAATCGGTAGCTTAGTAATAGAAGAGCAGAAATAGAATACTACCAATTCAACAGTAGGATGTGTCTGGTGTTGTTCCAAGCATGATATAGGAGTGACCCTATGATGGACTGAAAGTGGAATGTCCGTGTTGGATTTGATGGGCTTGCTGTCCAGTCGAGGATAGTGTCCTGTCAGGGAAGGGAAATGTGTGAGCTGTGTGCATATTTGCATATCGCGACAGTTGATGATCATCTCCAGGTATGCAGTTTGGTCTGTTAGGACTTTCCAGCCTTTGAGGCAGGTAGCATTGCATTTGGAGGGATTTTCGTCAGAACTTTGAGGTTCTGGTATTCCCACTTCCGCATTAAAGCAGATCTTATCTCAGAGTGTTTGGACCACAGAATAGGGTGTCATCAACATAGATGATAGCATCTACAGCGGTATTACCCATCTTGCAATATAGGACGATTTCAGTGTCGGATATCAAAACGCTTGAATCCTTGGACTCATTTAGAATGCACCAACAGGCGAGTGCGACCTGTTTGAGTCCATATAGGGTGCAGAATGATTGGAGTGGTTTGTTCTCCTATCCAGGAATTAAATCCTTCTGGCTGCTCCATGTAAGTTTCTTCGAGCTTTCTGTTGTAGGTATGTGCATCGGACATGAGGTCTGGGAGTGTGTGTCAGTTGTCCAGTGCTCAGTGAGTGCTAGCATGAGCCAGACTGTTTTGGAAATGAACTACAGGTAAGGTTATTTTGGTTGAAGTCCACTACTTCAACCTGTGAGAAACCCTTTTTGCTTCTAAGTGGGCTTTCTTCCATCTGTTGGACTTGACATTCAAACACATATTCTGGCAGTGGAGAATCTAGTTCCTCATTGCATGCAGTTTGCCAGAGCTTCTGCTCTTTATCCGGTAATGCGAGTGTATCATGGTATATGACTGTTCATGATGTGGGTTTATCTCCATGTTTGGAGTTATAGTAGTAGCGGTATGTACTTCACTGTGTGTGCTTGGGAGTTCTGCGGGAATAATGTTGTGGATAGTAGGAAGTGAATTTTAATCTTCTCCCCCTTCCTGGACTATGTGTTCCACGTCCTGTTTGGAGTTCATGGCGGATTTATGTCCAGGGGTTCTGTGGAAGTATGACATCACAGATTTGCTTGGGAACATAGGAAGCATATTGGGTGTGCTCCCCCTTCCCAGACTATGTGTTCCATGTCCTTTTCAGAGTGGTGTGGAGAATGTAGGTCTGGGGGAACTTTCAGGTATTGCTCTGGGAACATATTGATTGTCAGGATGTGACATCTTGCATTGGGACTGACTGGTGACTTTTGTTTCCAGCAATTAGGTTTCCATGTCCTGTAGTTGACTTTAGGGGCGTTAACAGTCCCCATAGAATTGTCTGGACAATTCGAAGGTTGTCAGAGATATCAACGGAGGTGGTAGTTCTTCATTGGAGTTGTTCTGTGGATGAAGAAATCATATCCGACAGTTTGGTTTGGAGCGTCAGGGTTTGCTACCCTGGACGGTGGGTTGGGTGCCTGATTCTGGGTGTTTCCCGAAAGTGGTTTATCCAGTTCATCCTCCGGGTTGGAGGGAATACTCAGAATAGGAGTTGCCACATCATCATCCAGAATATTTACTATGGATGGATGGTTATGCAGAGTCCTTTGATATATTTTGTTTCAAAATAAGGCAATAGTGTCTCGTCAAAAGGGTTATGTGTGGATGTAAGTATGGAGTTTGTATCACGCATGAAGAGGTAGCTGCAACCATTTGGTGCAATCCCAAGCCTGAGGTATGTTATCATCTCGGATATAGCTTAATAGCTGATCTGTCCAGACATCTGGGGATAGGTGCACAAAGGGCACCATGTCCAGGGATTTGTACTTAGTAGGTGACTGATCCCGGGTGGTGCTCCATGTATGGGTTCATATGGAGTTCGTTATCCAAGACATTGGTCCGAAGTCCAGTTATAGATATGTGTGCACAATGTATTATAGTCCATATGAACACATGTATTTACATTAGCTACTAGCAGATTGATCATGCTTGGCAGCTAGACACAAGCACAGAAAAAACATTGCAGAGTGTCAATGTTTGGACTTTTGCTAAAGGTGGATAGACATGCCTAACTTTGAGGTCCATAGTTGGTTATCCTTGGTAGTGTGTGAGGTTGAACGCTGCAGGGGTTTGCAAAAACATGGGCAGTTGGTAGTGAGCCGCTCCAGAGGTATGCATGGACTTGTACGGATCTATGATAGATGCATTGGCGAGTAAGGCTAGATGTGCCTCCTTCTTCTTCTTCCAGTCAGCAGCATGTTTGTTGCACTTTTTCTTGCATTTGGACATGGATTGCTCATTGTCCTTTCCTACACTTTTGTTGGAATCCAACAAATTGTCCTTGTTGGCGTCTTGTTGAGGGGAATTTTGAGGATCCTGCCTGTTCTGCTTTGCAACGGATATCTTATTTGCGGACTCTCTACATCTGGACTGATTTCCACTGCTTTTGTGGGATTGGGTTTGTTGCCAATGAAGGATGGCAGCCTGCTCTATGTTTGTTATGGTGAGCACATAGGGACCAGATGGGGATGTGGAGGTGTTGGAGGACTTGACACCTGTGGACTGATTAAAGCTGTAGGCAATAAAATCCATCTTCTTTGGTAGCTTTGCCAGGAGCATCATGGCCTCGACTTTGTCCAATAGTGGATGGTCGAGCACACAGAGATGTGTGAATAAGCTGATGATTTTAGAAAATGCAGGGGCCAGGTTGGAGTCACTGGGAATGGATGCATCCAGCAGTTGTTTGAACTCTGTATAGATTCTGGCCATGCCCGGAGTGGCATACTTTTCATGGAGGGTTCTCCACATATCTCCGGCAGTAAGGCAGAGAGAAAGGGATTGACAGATGGCTAAGGAGACACGGAGCTTGATGTAGCCCATTGACTTTACATTGTCAGTCTTCCAGGTGGTGATCATGTCATGGTTGGTGGTGCTGTCCATGTCCATGATTAGTTCCAGCTTGGAGTTGATAACAGCACTCCATCGGTCATCAGCCTGTAGAAAGGCTTTCATGTCCGAGGCCCAAGCAGCATAGTTTGAGCCATTGAAGACTTGGATGAAGTTTGCGAGTTGTGAGGTCATTTTGTTTGAGAAGCTGGGGGGTATGTGTGAGTTTCTGGTAAATCTGTCAGAAATAAACTAGCATGGGTTCCCCCTCCACAGCTCTCTATGACCTCAGACTTCCAGCGGAATTGTACTCGCTGTTGGCAGAATGGTCTCACCGCATCCCTTGGACTTCCAGCAGAATGTACTCACTGTTGGTGGAATTGCTTCACCACATCCCTTGGACTTCATAGTGGAAAAACTCGCTATGAGTGGAAATGCGTCACTCTGAGCAGGAATGCTTTGCTCAGGTCCAGATTTTGTAATTACAGTGGTAAAGATACATCACTATGTAGGTAGGGTCATGGCGGGATGTTGCCGGAGTGAAGTCCTTAGTCACATCGGAGGTTGGAAAGTACATCAATCCTGAGTGCAGACCAGGCAGGAGGTGGCATAGTGCTTTGGACGATGTGTCGGAGAAGCGCTGCTGCTACTCAGGGCTCATAACCTGTTGAGCAGAGCATGTGTCTGTGAGGGAAGGCCACCAGACTTACCTGGGTGGTTGGGATGAGCACAGATAATGGGTGTGAGACAGAGAGACTTATTCTGTTACATCAGGGAGGCTTCCCTGGTATATATACTGTACACTAAGCATCTTAGCGATCCCCAGAGGGTATGCGAAGACCTTGCTGCATCTGCATGCCTTATTACATAAGGTCCAGACTGTATCTGGTATGGATGTACCAAGTCCCAGGCCTCTGGTGCAGTGCATTGTGGAGTCCAGTGTGGACTGACCGTCTCCACACAGTCATGGACTATGTCCGGATGTCCTTCATACTACTTCTAGTCTAATGAGGGCATATGTACTAGGTACCCTACTTATCTATTCAACACAGATAATGAACATTGTATCATTTTGGTGCCAGGGCACAAATGAGACAATTGGGGTATTTCCATCCCAGAAAGTGAGGTTCCAAGACTGTCCAGTCAGAGACCAGGACAGGTTGTAGCAGAGTAAGTCTCCGATGGATATGAGATGTCCAGTGAGGTTAGGGACATGTAGGACATTTTCTAATTGAAGTATTTGCTCCTGTCTGTTAGGATCTGTGATTCAGAGTAAAATCGTTCCGATTCCAATGGACCGTCCGTCATGAGTAGTAGCTGTTTGTACAGTGATTCCGTTGTTGGCTTTCTCATAGCTCACAAAATTGTCAATGCAATGAGTGAAGTGGCTCAATGCACCAGAATCTAAGATCCATTGTACCATTTTATTGAAACTCCGGTGTTGTTCTGGCTTTTTACAATGTGTGCACAATGCATATTTGTCTGTATGAACACATGTATATACATTAACTACTAGCAGATTATCATGCTTAGCACAAGTGTGGAAAAGAGCATCACAAAGTGTCAGTGTTCAGACTATGTGCAGAAAGCAGATGGACTTGCCTAACTTTGAGGTCCATTGCCTTGGTATTGGTTTCATCTTCTAGGTAGTACTCATTTAGGTACTCCTGAAGGAATTCATCATCATTGGGTAAGGGATCCCCAAGGGAAACTGTGTCTTCCTGATCCTTATTGAAGGACAAGGCAGGTGCTGGGGCGATGTGATCATAAAGATGCACATGCTTGGATTCTGGCAGGATGGTGTCATCAGAGTGTATGACAACATTCTCCATGCTAAGGAGGTGTGCGGGGTATACGGGAGAATGGACTCAAGGGTCTGGATTGTTTCTGTGGTAGGCTGAATGTCCATGGAGTGGGTGAGGTCAAATGCTGCAAGGGTTTGCTTAAATGCAGGCGGTCCATAGTGAGCCACACCAGGAGTATGCACGAGCTTGTGCAGATCTATGATGGATGTGTCAGCAAGTGAGGCTAGACTCGGATGCACCTTCTTCTTCTTCTTCCAGTCAGTGGCGTGTTTGTTGTGCTTCTTCTTGTGTTTGGACGTGGAGTTCTCCTTGTCCTTTCCTGCACTTTTGTTGTCCAATGAATTAGTCTTATTGGTGTTCTGTTGAGCGGAAAACTGAGGATCCCGCTCCTTCCGCTTTACAGTGGATATCTTATTGTGGACTCCTTTTATCTGGACTAATTTCCGCCACATTTGTGGGATTGGGTTTGTTGCCAATGGAGGATGGCAGCCTGCTCAATATTTGCTATGGTGAGTGCATAGAGACCAGGTGGGGTGGTGAAGGCATTGGAGGACTTGACACCTGCAGACTGATTAAAGCTATGTGCAATAAAATCCATCTCCTTGGGTAGTTTCTCCAGGAGAATCATGGCTTCAACTTTGTCTGATAGCGGATGGTCAAGAGCATGGAGACATGTGAATAAGCTGATGATTTTAGAGAAGGCCAGGGCTGGGTTGGAGTCATTGGGAATGGAAGCATCTGTTACGATTTTACCCTTTTTTTCACTTTCCCTATTGGCTAACCCATTGTACGATTTCATTCATCTTTTCTCATTGGATATACTATGACTCCACTTTTCTGTTTCTACTTATATTTGTATAGCCTCAACTGTGCATAGCTGTGCATGCAGCATCGCTCGTCTTTACTAGGTAGTTCATAACCTGGTCTGTGCACCTTTCATTCCAGTATTTAAACCCATGTATATTACGAGTAACACCAGTCTTATCCATTTGTTTACCTCTCGCTCTAGGCTTGAGTGTGAATTAAGGGTACTACTCTCACTTCCTTATCCTCATCTACTTGCTTCAGACTTGACAACTAGTCTTGAAGCTTTGAACACTGGTTGCATTTGTTGTCTTGCCCTTGAGCATCACAACTTAAGTCTAGGTCGTTACAGCATCCAGCAGTTGCTTAAACTCCATGTAGATTCTGGCTATGCCCAGAGTGGCATATTTATCATGAAGAGTGTTTTACATGTCTTTGGTGGTGAGACAGAGGGAGATGGACTAACAGATAGGAAGGGAAATGAGGAGCTTTATGTAGCCCATTGATTTCACGTTGTTGGTCTTCCTAGTAGAGATTACGTCATGGTTGGTAGTGCTGTCCATGTAAGTTGTAAGCTCCAGTTCGGAGTTGATGACGGCACCCCATTGGTCATCAGCCTGTAAGAAGGCTTCCATATCCAAGGCCCATGTGGTGTAATTTGAGCCATCGAAGACTTGGATGAAGTTGGTAAGTTGAGAGGTCATGTTGATTGAGAAGCTGGAAGGTATTTGTGAGTTTCCAGTAAATCCATAAAAATAAAATAGCATGGATTCCCCCTCTGCAGCTCTCTATGACCACAGACTTCCAGCAGAATAGACTCACTGTCAGTGGAATGGTCTTGCCATGTCCCTTGGACTTCATAGTGGAAATACTTGCTCTGAGTGGAAAATCATCACTTTGAGTGGAAAAACTTCGCTCAGGTCCAGATTGGTAATTACAGTGGTAAGGGTATCACTATGTATTTAGGGTCATGGCAGGATGGGGCATTGCTGGAGTAAGGTCCTAAGTCACATCACAGGTTGGAATGTACATCAACCTTTGTGCAGACCAGGCACTGGCAGGAGGTGGCACAGTACTTCGGACGATGCGTTGGAGAAGTGCTGCTGCTACTTGGGGCTCATAACCTGTTGAGCAGAGCATAGATCATGATGTGTGAGGGAAGGCCACCAGACTTACCTGGGTGGTTGAGGTGAGCACAGAATGTGGAAGTAGACAAAGAAACTTGTTCTATTACATCAGGGAGGATTCCCTGGTATATATACTGTATCCTAAGCATCCAAGCAATCTCCAGTGGGTATGCAAAGACCTTGCAGTATATGCATGTCTTATTACATAAGGTCCGGTGTATGTCCAGTAGGGACAGACCAGGACCAATGTATGTCCAGAGCAGACTGACTGTGAACATGCACAAACTATGTCCGGATGTTCTTCGTACTACTACTAGTCTAATAGGGGTGTATGTACTAGGTACCCTACTTATCTATTCAACAGGGTAGGGTCCTGTCAATGTTTGCCCTTGGTCTTGTGACCTTGAGGCGAAGACGAGTTGTGTCCAAAGGGGGAACTGTCACATGACAGGGACCTGCCACATGACAGTGAACAGGGTTAGGGCATTGGGGAGCACAAAGTCATTGAGTGTTTTCTTGAGGTAACTATGTTGCTGTTGCAACGATATATGAATAGGTGTTTGTGGTATGAAGGAAAGGAGGTCAAGTGGACCTCATATTATTAAATAGTATCATGGGAATTTGCAAAATATGGAAGGTACTTAGAATAGGAAATGATCAGCAGTCAAAAGTGTATCTATGATTAGTAATCCTATAGTGGCAGTGTGTTTCTTTTTTTGGTCTTTTCTATTTTCATTCTTTTGTATTTGTCTTTATTGTTTTCCTTTATTGTTGCTTGTGGGACTTAATGTCTCTTGGACCTTCATAACACAGAGGTCCTCTGGTGCTCTGGCGCCTTGCTTGCTGTTATCCTTTGGGACAGCTGGTGTGCATGATGCATGCCCTGGAGTTCAAGGTATCTATCTCAGGCTAGGGCCTCTAGCTACTTGCAATTGGCAATCAGCTCCTATGTCAAGTTGCCCAAACTCCACTGAATGTGGAGTTTGAGCTTATTGCTATCCCATTGATGGGTGATTATATCATTGATGAACCACTCATCACTGTTGGGTCTCCTGACATCATAGAATGTCTGTGCATTGTGCTTGGGGAAGAGGGTGTCATTGTTGCTCTCATGCTGGCATAGTAACCCAACATGGAATGTCGGGTGGATGCACCATTTGTGCATAAGCTCTGGGAGTTCCAGCATGTAGGTGTCACCAACACCTTTTAGCACCTTTATTGGTCCAATATACTTGGGGATGAGCTTCCTCACCTGCCCTTTTGGCATCATTAGGTTCTCAGTGAAGAGATATACCATCTCTCCTTCTTTAAGGGTTCTACCCTCATTCCACCACTTGTTGGTGTGGTGTGTTTGCACTAGATGACTTTCAATGATGGCATCATGGGCCATCTTGCGATTTTCCTTGGTGCAGCATACAAATAGCGCTATGCCCAGTGCACCAGTGCCTTCATCTGTCATATCCCATAATTTTGACAAGTCCAACTCCAATGTTCTGGACTCAACTCCAGACTCAACAACACAAACTCCGGATCATTTTGTATTATAGTATATTCTTTTGCTTCTGGACTTGTATATTCATCTCACTCTTATGTTTGTCTTCATTTCTCCTTACTCATCTTTGTTTTGCTTTTGTACTAGTTCCACTCATACATACCTCCAAACCTGTGCTTTGCTTAGGAGCACAGCTCTGGCCTTTTGCCACTCTGGCTTCTGTCTCACTAATCACTACTACAACTCCATTACTAATGCTATGTCTGCACTCCATATATAAACCCTCCATACCAAGCCATGTAACTTTAGTTCGAATATCAATTATTACCAACTCCTTTCATCCAAAGTCTTGAGGACTTCCTACTCCCTCTCATCCACTTGCAAACTTAGTCTTTCTTGGACTTAGGTCTTGCCCCTTTGGACATCCATACCTCTGCTCTTCTGAATCCAGGACCAACTCTGACAAGGGCACACCCAGGCCACATATGGTGAAGCCAAAGTCCCACCTATGCTCTAGCACTCCAGAGTTCCAGAGTTAGACTTGGAGTTGAACCAGTCTTAACATCATCATACAATATCCTGGCCATCATCTCAGGTACATACCCATAGTTCAATTCAAATGGGGCGAACCCCATCAAGCTGCTAATGCTCAAGTTAATGGCAAACTCCACCATGAGCAGTTTTTCGATCCAATTCATTTGGTTGGGCTGCACCAGGGTGTGTAGTATCTGCACTACATTCCAAATGGATTGTTTGGAGGCACCATCAATCTGAGGATGAAACACTGTCAACATTAGGAGCTTTGCTTCTAGCATCTGATGCAACTTGTGCCAGAAGGTTGATGTGAATTTTGCATCACAGTCAGAGACAATCATCTCAAGGAGTCCATGGAGGTGAACAACCTCCCTTATGTACTTGGTGTCATATCTGCTCCTAACCCCTAACATCCCCCTCCAATCCCATCTCCAGCTTACTCCACCATACTCCGGTACACCCTTATCATTCCACTAAGATCCTGCCCTGGACTTGTCTCCTCTGCATCGGACTTTGTTCGCACCGCCTTGGACACCACCTTGGACACCATCCCCGTTAGTACTCACCTTTTGTTACACTTCTTATAGTGTATAGTTTCCATTCTTCGTACATAGCTTCCCTCTGACCCTTCATTCTTAACTTACACATCCTTCACCACATCATATGCTCTCCATTCCATTCCATATGCTCATAGTATAGCATCCTTGATATCTCCATATATTCTGGTATGAACTCCAACCGGACTTCACTATATAAACCATGTATCCTCTATGTAGTTCTCCAGTACGAATATCAACTAAGTTTCCTCCACTCTGACTCTCCTCTGTTCTCCTCCTCTGTCTCCTACCTGTCATAACATCTCTGTTACCTGGAACCTTTGTTCCTCTGAAATCTGGGACATGAAGTACGACAAGGGCACGACACACAAGTCCTGTGCCAAGTCCCACTAAGTACCCACCTCTGTTTATCTCCGTCAGACCTCTGGTCCACCTTACACTAAAGAACCCCGAAACCCCTCAGATAACTTCAGACCTCATCGGACTTACCTCCAGAGGACCCGGACTTGACAGTATATTTATACTCACACTTGTCAAGTACTTCAAGTATGGCAACACTAACACATATTACCCGTTCAGCCTCTCATCACAAGGATGATGTCCTGCAATCTGCCTTCAGCAGCTCTCACAGCATCCCCAGCAAATTTATCAGCTTCACTGAATGAGCAGAGCCATCGGCTTTTACGTCACATGCTCTGCTTTCTCCTTTGACTCTGTTGGGTCCGAGCACCTTTTCCACACAGAGTCGCCTTCGTGCGATTCCGGAAGGGGGCGATGATTTCTACAACCCTCCAGATTGTTGTCCTGACACTCCTGTGCCAGGCAGCGGAGACAGTGATGATGATCCTGATGATCCTGATGATCCTGATGATCAGATGGAGCATACACCTGAAGACAATGATCTCTTCAGGGACCAAGAAGATCCGAACAATGAAGTTCCGCTGGCCTTCAAGCCATTCACACAGCTCGCAAGTGCCATCCAGGACATGACTCACAAAGCGCTAAGGCAGAAGTGTGAGCCTGAAGCTGCAAAGCTGAAGGTCTGGGAACCAGATCCATTCAATGGAAATGACCCAAAGAAACTCCGCACTTTCATTGTGCAGTGTGAGATCACCTTCCAAGCAAATCCGAAATCATTCCAGACTGCCAGTGACCAGAACAAGGTAACCTTCACCCAATCCTATCTAAAGGGTGTAGCACTTGAATACTTCAAGCCAGACCTCCTCAGAGGAGAACCTCTGGAAGCTTGCCCACTATGGATGGACAGTTGGCAATCATTCCTCTTCAACCTTCAGACTAACTTTGGTCCACACAATCCAGTTGCTGACGTGGAAGCTCAACTCGAGCAACTGCAGATGCACGAGGGTCAGTGGATCTCCAAATACATTGTAGAATGGAACCAGCTGGCAAGCCAAGTCCGAGATTGGGATCACGGAGCTCTTTGCCAGAGCTTCTACATCGGACTTCTGGATTGAATCAAGGATGAGATTTCTCATCAAGGCAAACCAGACCGTCTCATGGACCTCTGTGCCCTTGCCCAACAGATTGACCATAGGTACTGGGAGTGCAAGAATGAAATTATGTGCGCTTCAAAGGCCTCTGGATCAAACTCCGGGCAACAGGGGAATTCTTCCTCTTCTAAATCATCCTCTTCCGGTTCTGCTAACAATTCCTTGAATAAACCTAAGGATGATAACAAGTCCAAGGGTTCCTCTTCCTCTTCTGCTCCTGTTCCTCCAGAAACGGAGGTAGCAACAATAAGAAGGGCAATAACCCTTCATCTTCTACTCCAAGTACCATTTCTTCAAAATTGGGCAAGGACGGCAAGCTTCTCCCTGAGGAGCGCCAGCGCCATCTCTGAGACAATCTTTGTCTCTTCTGTGTACAGGCTGGGCACACCGCCAAGAAGTGTCTGAAGTCCACTTCTAGGGCCTTGAAGGCTCGAGCTGCTACAGCTACTCCAGCAGCTCTGACGTCAGGCTCCACTTCCTTGGAGGCGAAAAAATAGAGCGCGACTCCTGTGATGCATAGCCTGGGAGTCGTGTTGTACCTGACTGTGCTCTAATGGAGCTACGTCTCAACGTGTCTGCTCTTTCTGATCCCAATTCCCTTTGTCCTGTTGTTTTCCTTCCTGATTTCTCCGTTCCCAATGTACCAACACTAATTGAGTCTGGTTCTACTCATTGTTTCATAGACTCTTCCTTTGTCCATAAACACAAAATACCTACATATTCCATTCCTCTGCTTCTTCTCTGTTTCTTTGATGGCACCTCTAACTCCTCAATTTCCTCTGCTATAGATCTCAGCCTTTCCTTTGCTTCTGGCAAAACCACCTCTGCTATATTCTATGTAACCTTGTTGGATTCCATGTGCATGCTCATTCTCAGACATTGCTGGCTCACCCGATACAATCCATTCATTGACTGGGCTACAAGCAGCATCTCTTTCTGGACTCCTTGCTGCCAAATCCGGAAGCAAGTCCGACATCTCCGAGATAGTCCAGGCACTCCTATCCGAGTCTGGAGATCTCAGCCAGTAGGACTTTGCTCGGAGTTGACATCGGAGCTACAGGACTTCGCTCCGGAGCTTCGGACTTTCTCCTATATCCTTTTGGGGATCGCTTAGAGTCATACAAGCACATCTCCGCCCATAAGTATAAAGTCTTTGAGTCTTTTTCAAACTCCTCAGTTGTCTTGCACCTCCTTGGGCAGCAGCTGAGGTGAGCACCTTTTTACTTACAGTACTTCATTATCTCTAATTCATGTAGTGGGCATCCCTGCCCTTTACTTAGGTGAATACTCAGTTGTCTTGCACCTCCTTGGGCAGCAGCTGAGTGGGCATCTATGCCCTTTACTTAGCTTGACACTTGCATAGGAATGCCAACCCTGACGTCGAACTCCAAGTCTCCGGAGTTGAACTCCACCCTTCCCTTATCATCCGACACTCCTCATCAGGCTTGTCCTGGCCTAGCCAGCCATCCTCTGGAGACACCCTCAGATTCACCAAAAGCACCTGGATTTCGATGCCCTCAAATTTCCTTTGTCAATGCTGTCACCTACCAGCGCACATGTAAATTGGAAGGCTCAATCCAGTTCGCCCTTTCCCTCCAGTCATTGTCTGCTCGTTCCACATCCACTACCGACACTCCCTCTGCTCCATCCGAGGAACCCATCAACCTTTCCGGTGTTCCTCTGGAGTATCACGACTTCGTGGATGTCTTCAGTAAAGCAAAGGCCGATACCCTTGCACCTCACCGGCCGTTTGATCTGAAGATCGATTTGGAAGAAGGCACTGAACCCCCTATAGGAAAGCTGTATTCCCTCTCTCTGTCTGAACAGGAGTCCCTCTGGGACTTCATTGATGAACACCTCCGGATTGGCTTCATCTGCCAGTCATCTTCTCCCCACACTGCTCCTGTCCTGTTCATCCAAAAGAAAGACGGTTCCCTCTGACTATGTGTCAATTTCTGAGGACTCAACAAGATCACAAAGAAAGACCACTATCCACTTCCCTGCACCTCCGATCTCCTAGACGCCCCTAGTGGAGTGAAAATCTTCACAAAGCTCGACCTCCGGCATGCGTACCACCTGGTCTGTATCACTGAGGGAGATGAATAGAAGACCATGTTCCATACCCACTATGGCTCCTTTGAGTGGTTAGTAATGCCTTTTGGACTCACAAATGCTCCTGCCACATTCCAACACTTCGTCAACTCCATCTTTGGAGATATGTTGGATGTGTGCGTCATGATCTACCTTGATGACATCCTCATATATTCCTCCAACATTGCCACACACTGCAAACATGTCCAGGAAGTCCTCTGGCACCTCCATGCTAATGGACTTTACCTCAAACCGGAAAAATGCAAATGGCACTCGGACACCGTCGAATACCTCAGATATGTTCTCTCCCCTTCCAGCCTCACCATGGCCAAAGACAAGATCCAGACAATCCTTGATTGGCCTGAACCCTGGAAAGTCAAGGACATCCAGTCCTTCCTCAGTTTCGCCAACTTTTATCATAGATTCATTCAGGATTACTCTGGAATTGTCGTTCCTCTCACCTGCCTCACCCGCAAAGAAGTCTGTTGGAATTTCTCCAACAACTGTCGAAAGTCCTTCAACCACCTCAAAGGAGCATTCACCTCTGCTCTGGTCCTCGTTCACTGGACTCCAGACCTCCCTATTACCGTTGAAACGGATGCTTCTGACTATGCTATTGCCAGTATTCTTTCCATTACCTGCTCCAATAATGATATCCACCCTGTAGTGTTCTTCTCTCACACCCTTTCCAGGCTGGAGTTGAACTATGACACTCATGATAAGGAGCTCCTGGCGATTTTCGAGTCATTCAAGAACTGGCAGCACTACCTTGAAGGCTCTGCAACTCCAATAGATGTCGTTACGGACCACCGCAATCTAGAATATTTCTCCACCATGAAGCTCCTGACATGACGCCAAGCCTGGTGGTCAGAATTCCTCTGCCAGTTCAATATGGCAATCCAATACTGCCCCAGTAAGCTCGAAGCCAAACCCGATGTGCTGACTAGACATTGGGACGTCTACCCCAAAGAGGGGGATAAGGACTATGCTCACGTCAATCCAGACAATTTTAGGCCCATCTTCACTTCAGAACAGCTTGTATCGTCCCTTTGTGTAACATACCTCAAAGCCCTGCTACTCCGGGCCTCAATCCTCCTTGACATTGACCAACTCTGCTCCAATATCCTATCTGCTCTCTCCTTCCGCTTTACAGCAGATATCTTATTCGTGGACTCCTTTCGTCTGGACTGATTTCCGCCATGCTTGCAGGATTGCGTTTGTTGCCAATGGAGGATGGTGACCTGCTCAATGTTTGTTACGGTGAGTGCATAAAGACCAGGTGGGGTAGTGGAGGTGTCAGAGGACTTGACACCCGTGGACTGATTAAAGCTATGCGCAATAAAGTCCATCTCCTTGGGTAATTTTGCCAGGAGGATCATGGCCTTGACTTTGCCTGATAGCGGATGGTCGAGAGTGCGGAGGTATGCAAATAAGCCTATGATTTTGGAGAGGGCCGGGGTCAGGTTGGAGTCACTGGGAATAGATGCGTCCAGCAGTTGCTTAAATTCCATGTAGATTCTGGCTACACCCAGAGTGGCATATTTGTTGTGGAGAGTGTTCCACATGTCTCTGGCAGTGAGACAGAGGGAGATAGATTGACAGATTGGAAGGGAAATGCAGAGCTTGATATAGCCCATTGATTTCATGTTGTCGGTCTTCCAAGTAGAGATCACATTGTGGTTTGTGGTGCCGTCCGTGTAGGTAGTAAGCTCCAGTTTGGAGTTAATGATGGCGCCCCACTGGCATCAGTCGTCAGCCTGTAAGAAGGCTTTCATATCCGAGGCCCATGCAGTGTAATTTGAGCTGTCAAAGACTTGGACAAAGTTGGTGAGTTGAAAGGTCATATTGATTTGAGAAGCTGGGAGGTATGGGTAAGTTTCTGGTGAATCCATAAAAATAAAATGGCATGGATTCCCCCTCTGCAGCTCTCTATGACCATGGACTTCCAGTGGAATGTACTTGCTGTCAACAGAATTTACTTGCCACATCCCTCGGACTTCATAGCGGAAAAAACTCACTATGAGCGGAAAAAATTCACTCGGGTCCGGATTGGTAATTACAGTGAAGAGTACATCACTATGTATTTAGGGTCATGGCAGGATGGGACATCGCCGGAGTAAGGTCCTAAGTCGCATCACAGGTTGGAATGTACATCAACCTTTGTGCAGACCAGGCAAGAGGTGGCACAGTGCTTTGGATGAAGTGTTGGAGAAGCGCTGCTGCTACTTGGGGCTCATAACCTGTCAAGCAGAGCATAGATGTGTGAGGGAAGGCCACCAGACTTACCTGGGTGGTTGAAATGAGCACAGAATGTGGGAGTAGACAAAGAAACTTGTTCTATTACATCAGGGAGGGTTCCCTGGTATATATACTGTATCCTAAGCATCTAAGCAATCCCCAGTGGGTATGCAAAGACCTTGCAGTATATGCATGTCTTATTACATAAGGTCTGGTGTGTGCCCAGTAGGGATGGACCAGGACCAATGTATGTCTGAAGCAGACTGACTGCAGACATGCACGGACTATGTCCAGATGTCCTTTGTACTACTACTAGTCTAATAGGGGTGTATGTACTAGGTACCCTACTTATCTATTTGACACCTTGTTGTCATCGACAGATTGTCTAAACAGGCGATCTTCATCCCTACTCACAACACCATCACTTCTGCTGAGCTCACCAAATTATTCCTAATGCATGTATTCTCCAAGCATGGAGTTCCTGCCCATGTCACCTCCAATCGGGACTCCAAGTTTGTATCCCATTTCTTCCAATCTTTAGGTAAAGCTCTTGAGATGCACCTCCACTTCACCTCCGGTTATCATCCTGAGGGAGATGGCCAAACAGAACGTGCTAATCAGACCCTCAAGCAATACCTCCAGATATACTGCAACTACCAACAGGACAACTGGTCTGAACTCCTTCCGCTCACGGAATTCTCTTACAACAATGTGCCTAGCACTACTACAGGTCTATCTCCATTTTTTGCCAACAAGGGCTATCATTCCAATTTCTCCGTCTATTCCGATTGTGATCTTACATCTTCCTCCACACAGTCCTATGTCACGGACTTAGAGCAACTTCATGAGTTCCTCTGATCAGAAATGCTGGAAGTGCAGAAACGCTACCAAGGACCAGCAGATGTGAGATGTAGCCCCACTCTGGACTTCAAAGTCGGAGATCAAGTGTTCCTCAAGGTGAAATACCTCCGGTCTACTCGACCATCCAAGAAACTATCTGAAAAATACTTAGGCCCTTTCACTATCATTTCTAAACCTGGAACTCACTCTTTTACCTTATGATTACCAGACTCTATGTGCTCCATACATCCTGTCTTTCACATCTCTCAGTTAGGACCTTTCATTCTGAATACAATTCCAAATTGAGTCCAACCTCTGCCACCTCTGGTCGAGATTGATGGCGAGCTGGAGTACAAGATCGCAGAGATCCTAGACTCCAAGATTGATCGGAGAAGACATCATTGTCAACTCTGAGTCCTGTACCTAGTCTGTTGGCTCAGTTACAAAGGAACAGATGATGAAACCTCATGGCTACTAGCTACAGAATTAGGAAATGCAAAGGATCTCATCTTGGACTTCCATCGGAAGTATCCAGACAGACCCAGACCACTCCCCTCCTAGCACCGGATCACTCTGATGTTCCTCTTATTTTTTCTCCATTTGTTTTTTCTCTCTTCACTCTGTATTACAACGTAATGCTCATGACATTAAAACAAAAAAGCCAAGAAAACACTATACAAAAAAAAAAAAAAAAAAAAAAAAAAAAAAAACTACTTATTACTTACTCTACAAGCTCATCCTCCACCTCACCCTCTGCATCCTTCATCTCCACCTCCGCCTCTACCTCCGCTTCCACCTCCGTCTCCATCTCTTTCTCCTTTCCTTTTCCTTTCTCCTCTGTCTGTACCTCCACCTCCTTCTTTTTCTTCTCCTTCCTTTCTTCTCTCTCCTTCTTTGCTTCCCTGGCCTCCACCCTGAGGTCCGAGAACTCCTCTGCTACCCACCACAAGGATGATGCCATGTCCCACAGCACCTCCATGAGGGCCCCGTAATCCATTCTGGGGCCCTGGAACGACCCAGGTGCAAGGATCACAACCTCTGCCCACATCTTCTTGTGTGGTGCTGGAGCGCTCTCCTTCTTCTCCTCATCCTCAATCTCGGACTCCTCCTCCCACAGCCTCTTACACAGAATGTGCGCCTTCACACACACTGGCAGAACACACGACTTCCCTTTCATTCCTGGGGGAGGCGGCATGCACTCCCACCCTTGCTTCGCACACCGTGTGCATGTCGATGTTGTCGTAGTCGCCGAGGGCCTCACCACCTTCTTCTTTGACCTTGGAGGTTGTCTGTGCTCCTCCTCTCCATCTGTCCCGAACTCAATCGGATCGTCCTAAGTTGCTGCAATCAGCTCCAGATCAACTCCGACCAGCCTGCTATGCACCTTGGACTTTCCCTGTGTCCTCTCCAGCCTCACAGCCTGCTCCTTCTCTTCATGCTCCTTCCGTGCACGCTCTTCTGCTACCTTCCACTCTCGCTTGCACTTTTCCTTTTCCTCATGCTTGCGCTGCTCCTTCTCTGCTTGCTTATGCCTTTGCTGCTCCTCCACAGCCCTTTGGGCTTGTTCTGCCTGTTCATGCTTGGCAGCTTCAAGCTGTGCAGTGAGATGAGCAACCTCATTGTCGACTTCTATGTCAGATTCGGAGTAGTTGGTTTCTTGTGAGGGCGACATGTTGAGATTCAGGTTGAAGAGGCATTCTGGGTGAACACCCTACATTTATAAGGATTTCAAGGTCTGCTTGATTTTCCGGTGGGCAATCAACGAATCCCTTTTTTCGCACTCCGATCATGTTCTTATCATGTGATGCACACTCTGTGAAGGCAAGTCTACATTTACAGCCTCATGGGCTTGGCCTAACGGGGGGGACTGTCATATCCACTCCTAACCCCTAACATCCCCCTCTGATCCCATCTCTGGCTTACTCTGCCGTACTCCAGTACACCCTTATCATTCTGCTAAGATCCTGCCCTGGACTTGTCTCCTCCACATTGGACTTTGTTTGCACTGCCTTGGACACTGCCTCAGACACCATCCCTGTTAGTACTCACCTTTTGTTACACTTCTTATAGTATAGTTTCCATTCTTCATACATAGCTTTCCTCTGACCCTTCATTCTTAACTTACACATCCTTTGCCACATCATATGCTCTCCATTCCATTCCATATGCTTGTAGTATAGCATCCTTGATATCTCTGTATATTCCAGTACGAACTCCAACTGGATTTCGCTATGTAAACCATGTATCCTCTATCTAGTTCTTCAGTACGAATATCAACTAAGTTTCCTCCACTCTGACTCTCCTCTGTTCTCCTCCTCTGTCTCCTACCTGTCATAACATCTCTGTTACCTGGAACCTTTGTTCCCCTGAAATCTGGGACATGAAGTATGACAAGGGCATGACACACAAGTCCTGCGCCAAGTCCTGCTAAGTACCCACCTTCGTTTACCTCTGTCAGACCTCTGGTCCACCTTACACTAAAGAACCCCAAAACCCCTCAGATAACTTTGGACCTCGTTGGACTTACCTCCAGAGGACCCAGACTTGACACTTGGACACTAGTCCAGTTGCACAAACTGTCATGTTTATGGGCACCAAATGTACCATCAATATGAGGCAGCACAAAACCATCCAGAGGTAGTTGTGTCCCTTGCTTTGTGGGAACAGTCCCATGAAATTCATAGCAATTGACCCCCATGGTTGTTTTGGGATTGGTAGGCTGTGTAGCAGCCCTTGGGGTAATTGATTTGAGCCCTTAGTAGCTTGACAGGTCAGGCATGACCAACAGAACTTATCAATTTCCTGGCTGATTTTAGGCCACCAGTACCATCTGCAAATATAATCCACTGTTCTTAGAGTGCCAAAGTACCCCAGAGTCTTGTGACTCTGATTGATAATCATGGCAACTACTGTGTTGTCCTTGTACTTTGCATGGGGGAGGCATAGGACCTCCATCTCCCTGTGACTCTTTGTGAGGATTAAACCATCCTTTACTGAGAAGAGTGGGAAATGGCTAGGGTTAGCCATAATCTTTGCATAGAAGGGTTTGATTGCCTTGAAGAGATCAGGTTGATTCCCATACTCTACTGGAGGGACTTGAAATATCCCAGCAGATTCAAGAACTGTAGGGTTCTCCCCCACATTTGTGCAGGGAGTCTCCTTGGCTGTCCTTTCCACTGCTGAGGCCATTTCTTGTGCTTTCACTATTCTGGCTTCTGGCTTCTCCATGAGCCTTTCAAGTTTACTCTTTCAACTTGAAGGAGCTATCTCCTCAATTGTTACGATTTCATCCTTTCTTTCCCTTCTCATTGGCTAATGTATCGTATGATCTTCTTTTCTTTTTCCATTCGCTCATCGTATGACTCCACTTTCTTAGTACAGCCTCGACTGTGCACGGCTATGTACGCAGCATCGCTCGTCCATACGTAGTAGTTCATAGCTTGGTCTGTGCTCGTTTCGTTTCAGTATTTAAACCCATGTACAATACCTACAACGGCAGTCTTATCCATTTGTTCAGTTCTTGCCCTAGGCTTGAATACGAATTAAGGGTACCGCTCCCATCTTCCTCTACTCGCTTCAGATTTATCGACTAGTCTTGAAGCTTCAAACACCGGTTGCTTGTTGTCTTGCCCTCGAGCGTCACGACTCTAAGTCTAGGTCGTTACATCAATGGCGATTGCTCTTAGCTCTTGCCAACAATCTTGGGGTAGATCATCTCCTTCTGGGTCAAGGCAGATATTCACATTTGCCCAGTCAATTTCCTCATTGAGGGAGTTGTCTCCCTCCTCTCTCTTGTAATATTGAGACAGGCAATCTGCCACATGGTTCTCAGACCCCTTGGCATAGACCAGTATTGTGTTGAATCATGACATATAATCCACCCAGTGTACTTGCTGCTGGACAGCTTCCACTGTGTTTGGAGATAGCTGAGGGCCTCATGATTGGTAACAATTGTAAACCTGAACCTGAGGAGTTTCAAGTTATCCTCCCATTTGAGCAGGGCCTTGATGATTGTGAGGGTCTTCCACTCAAATGTATGATAATTCTGTTGAGCATCACTCAATTTCTTCAACATGAAGCCTACCAAGCAATATGTTCACCAATTGGGCCCTTGCCCATACAGTGTGCCTACCTCATACAGGGAAGCATCACACATGAGCCATATAGGCTCTTCTTTGCTCAAGTCTGTCATATCCACTCCTAACTCCTAAAGTCCCCTCTGATCCCATCTCTGGCCTACTCTGTTGTTACAATTTCTTCATTTTCCCTCCATCCTATTGGCTCAATCATTGTATGACATTCTTTTTCTTATTGGACTTATTATAACTTCACTTCTCTGTTACCATTTCCGTTTGCATAGCCTTGACTGTGCATAGCTGTGCTCACAGCATCACTCATCTTTATAGGGTAGTTTATAGCTTGGTCTGTGCACCATATCCTACAGTATATAAACCCATGTATTGTACCATATCCTTTAGTCTTATCCATTTGTTTACCTCTCACTCTAGGCTTGAGTGTGAATTAAGGATACCACTCTCTTATTCTCCCATCTACTCATTTTGAGCTTGACAACTAGCTTTAAAAGCCTTGAATACTGGTCATTGATTATTGTCTTGCTTTCAAGCGTCACGACTTAAGTCTAGGTTGTTACATTTGGATAAGACTCCCTACTTGAGTGCAAGATGTTGCCTCAGAAGATTTACACTTTACTCATAAAGAAACGATATTTGCCCACCAAAACGATACATCAGAAGACTTGCCCAGAATCAGATTGAAAGATACTTGATAGTAAGCAATGATGTCAAACCCTTTCGACATGGATGATCTCAGAGATGCCTTGGTTGAGGCCATGAAAGAGAATGCTAGGAAAGAAGAAGAAACTGTAAAGAAAATTGCTGATCCTGGGAAATGGGACAGGGACAAGAAGAAGTTCTGTCTCTGGTGGACAAAGATATGTTTATGGGTTTCAGCGCAGACTTGGAAGTTGGACAAAGTACAGGCCATAGCAGTCTTACTTCACCTTGAAGGGAAAGCTGAACCCTTTGCCCAGTTGACAATGGAGAAGTATCTCAACAAGGAACTACTACTATGAAATGAAGCAGGAGACCAACAGGAAGATGCAGCATGGCCCACATGAGCTAAATTCCAGGAGGAACTTACAGGATTCTTCCAAATTATGACTCTCAAATATCAGTTGTATCAGGAGTTGAAGGCCCTCTGGCAGGGATCCATGCTCACAGCAGACTTCCTTGAAAAGTTTAATATACTCAAGAGAGAAGCAAAGGTCTCAGATGGAGAAGCTACACATCTTCTTCAAGTCACTGTAAGGTTTTCCACTTATCAGCAAGTATCCCTCCACTGCAGCATAGACGAAGATGACTATGAAGAGTTGTACAAGAAATATGACAACTACAGCAAAACATTGGAAAGGATCCATGAGGAGCAGGGAGCAGCTAGGGCAGCCCAAACCCCAAAGCCTTACCAAGGACAGTACCATCCTTCCCAGGGACAGAACCAGCCACAGTTTACACCCATGGGAACACAGCCCAGTCGTGAAGCGCCAATGGAGATAGGGATGCAGTATACTGGTGATACCCAGACTTGCTATAACTGCAGAGAAGTAGGGCACATCGCCCAAAATTGCAAGAAGTCGAAGAAGGCAAACACAAGGTCCTTGGATCTTAGTCAAGGACAGTCACAGGCAGCCACTGGAGCCAGTTATGCTTCACACAACACTGCTTATGTAACAAATGAGGCAGAAGCTTACTGGCAAGATAGGATTGCAACAGAGGCTAAGCAACAAGAGGCTTTAAAAGCCCAGTGATTGTGAATGATAAAGGTGTTCATGATCTAGAAAAGTATACTAATGATGATTTTCCTATATGCACAATAGACTCTATTTTTGGGGCGTTTTTCAGTGAAAGTGTGGCGTCCAAAGACATGCTTAATTCCCCTATGACTAACTGCTTCACAGAGATATCATCTCAGTCTTCAAATCCTTCAACTCCACAACAATTCACAGTAAAAACAAAAATTTGATTCCAAACACCCAATGGATGAAACTCAGCAAGGGTAGGTGCCTTACTAGATTCTGGCACATTGAACTCATTCATTGATCTAAACTTTTGCCAATGTAACAATCTCATTCTCTGAGAATTAGCTAATCCAATGATAGTCACTAATGCTGATCGCTCTGAAGGAGCTATTGGTAGCATCACACATCAAGTAACTATCCTATTGGATATCCAAGGACATTCAGAATATGCAGATTTCTATATAACTATCCTAGGAACACACTTACTCCTCATAGGATACAATTGGCTTGAACGCCATAACCCAGAAATAGATTGGATCCAAAAAGAGCTAACCTTTTCTAGATGCACCAGTCGATGTAAAGTACACCAACAAGATTGACTTCCTCTGTCAATGTTCCAATGAGCAATAGAGGAAGGACTCAAGAAGAAAGTACCTGTTCAATATCATGATTACCTTGATGTTTTTTCACAGAACGAATTGGAACGAATGCTGATCAGGAAACCATGGGATTATGCTATTGATCTCAAACCAGATTTCAAACCAAGGAAAGGTTGTGTCATCCCCCTCTCAGATGATGACATGGAAGAAGTCAGAACGTTCATCGAAAAGAAACTCAAGAAAGGGTACATTTGGCCATCTAAATCACCTCAAATGTCACCCATATTCTTTATTCCCAAGAAAGATGGGAAAAAGTGAATGGTCATTGATTACCAATATCTCAATGACAGAACCATAAAAAATGCTCATCCTTTACCACTAATCCCTCAATTGATAGATTGACTCAAAGGTGCAGATCTCTTCACCACCATGGACCTCTGATGGGGATACAATAACATTCACATCAAAGAAGGAGATGAGTGAAAAGGAGCCTTCGTCAGTTCTCTCGGTTCCTACAAACCCCTGGTAATGTATTTCAGAATGACAAACTCACCATCTACCTTTCAACAAATGATGAACAATGTCTTCAATGACATGTATATGGTTGTCATCATCTTTATGGACAACTGCAACATCTTCACCAAGGGAAGAGCAATAGAAGAGCATAGAGGGATTGTCAAAGAAGTCCTACAACAATTACAAGAAAATGACCTCTATGTCAAAACCAAAAAATGCCATTTAAAGGTAGACTTCCTCAGAATGGTTGTTTCAAAAGAAGGAGTCAAAATGCAAAAATCAAAAGTACTAGTAGCCAGTGTTCTCGACTGGCCAATACCAACTTGACTCAAACAAGTACAAGGTTTTCTTGGTCTTTGCAATTACTATCAGTGTTTCATTGCCAATTTCACTAACATTGCTAGATCCTTAAACGACCTCACAAAGAAGGATGCACCCTTTGTATGGGGACCAAAACAAGAGAAAGTGTTCAACAATCTCAAAGAATGCTTTACTAAAGCACCTCTCCTCATGTACCCAGATCAAGAAAAAGAAATGTGAGTAGAAACCGATGCTAGTGACATCACCACTGGAGGAGTATTGTCAGTAAAAGGAGAAGACAGTTTGTGGAGACCAACTGTATTTATCTCTCACTCTTTTGATAGTGCAGAATGAAACTACCTGATCTATGACAAAGAGCTTTAGGCTGTCATTTGAGCTCTTAAAGAATGGTGCCATTACCTTATAGGAAAAGCTTCTTTTGAAATTTGGACAGACCACAAGAATCTCAAATACTGGCAAAAGCCACAAACTCTATTGCCTAGACAAGCCCGCTGGCACGCACTTCTTCAAGAGTTTAACTATACAATGTGCTATAAACCAGGAATGACTAATGGAAGGGCTGATGCCCTATCAAGAAGACCAGATCATGGTGATGCAGTAACAGACCATAACACTAATATCACCATATTTCCAGAAATCCTCAAAACAAACAATATTTCCTTATCATCATCCTTTTACAAAGAACTAACCATTGAATCACAGAAGATTTCAGGGGACATAGAAGGTTTTATCTTCGATGATGAGAAAAAAATATTCAAAAATAATTCTAGAAAAGTTTTCATTCCCCCTTTCCTACAAACGAGATTATTAACCTTATGTCATGATTCACCTGTCACTGGCCATCCCAGTCAGGCAAGAACAATTCATCTTCTCTCCCGATATTTCACATGGCCTGGCATCACAAAAGACACAAAACTTTATGTAGACTCCTGCCAGATGTGCACCCTCATGAAGGGTAAGCAAAAGGCACCTGCAGGAAAACTCATTCCCCTCCCTGTTCCCAAACATCCATGGGAAGATATTTTCATTGATTTTATTACTGGACTTCCTCTTTTGTCTTCATTTGATTCTATTTGTGTTATTGTAGACAGATTTTCTAAAGAAGTGGTCTTTGTATCTTGTGTCAAGACCACATCTTCTAAAGACTTGGCTTGGATTTTTAGAGGCAATGTCTGGTGTATTCATGGACTCCCTCTTACTATAGTTTCAGATTGTGGACCTCAGTTCATTTCCAATTTTACTTCCGAACTTTGCAAACTACTAGGGATCAAACAATGACTCTCTATGGCATACCACCCTCAAACCAACAGACAAACCAAAAGGATCAATTGAGATCTTGAACAATACCTCCATGCCTACATGGCAAAGAAGCAGGAAACTTGGGTTGAATGGATCAAATTAGCCCAATTCCAGCACAATAACACCCTTACTTCCACCACCGGCACTATCATTCCTTTCACTATCATCTGAAACTATCACCCCCATTTAGGTTTCAAGGGAAATGCCAAGTCGGCAGCCAGAGAATTTGGAAAAGAAGCTGGGAAAGCTCATATGGAGATTAAAGAAGCCCTTGAAGCTACCCAAAAAAGGATGAAACATTCCACAGAGCAAAAACAAAGCGAAGCTCTGGATTACAATATCGGAGATCAGGTATGGTTATCCACAGAACATCTCAAACTCCCTTACACCATGTGGAAATTAACCCAAAAATGGATCAGACTGTATACCATAATCATCAAGGTCCTACCTAACGCCGTCACCTTACGCCTCCCTAAATCCATTCACATCCATCCCACAGTCAATGTTTCCCATGTTAAACCCTTACTGAGAAGTTCTTGAAGAACAACCAACCTTACATCCTGACCCAATCATAATCACAGAAGAAGGACATGAGGAGTATGAAGTCCAATCTATTGTAGTGTCACAAATGAAAGGATGACAACTCTAGTATCTCATACACTGGAAAGGATGGGATGACACAGATTGCACATGGGAACCACTAGCAAATTTGGCTAACACAGAAAATGTTATGATTTCTTCATTTTCTCTTCATCCTATTGGCTTTCTCATTGTATGATTTTCTTCCCTTTTCTCATTGGACTCATTATAACTCCACTTTTCTCTTACCATTTCTATTTACATAGCCATAGCTGCATGCGCAGCATCACACATCTTCATAAGGTAGTTCATAACATGGTCTGTGTGTTGAATGGATAAGTAGGGTACCTAGTACATACGCCCTCATTAGACTAGTAGTAGTACAAAGGACATCTGGACATAGTCTGTGACTGTCTGGAGTTGGTCTGCACCGGACCACACAACACACTACACCAGACCTGATATATTCATACCAGATACAGTCTAGACCTTATGTAATAAGGCATGCAGATGCAGCAAGGTCTTTGCATACCCTCTGGGGATTGCTTAGATGCTTAGTAGACAGTATATATACCAGGGAAGCCTCCCTGATGTAATAGAAAAACAAGTCTTTCTGTCTCACTCCCATTATTTGTGCTCGTCCCAACCACCCAGGTAAGTCTGGTGGCCTTTCCTTGCAGACACATGCTCTGCTCAACACTGTGCACATTACCCTACAATATATAAACACATGTACTTTACCATATTCTGTAGTCTTATCCATTTGTTCTTCTTTCACCTTAGGCTTGAGTCCAAATTAAGGGTACCACTCTATTACTCTCTCATTCACTTGCTTTAAGACTTGACAATTAGTCTTTAAAGCCTTGAACACTGGTTATTGTTGTTGTCTTGCCCTTGAGTGTCACAACTTAAGTCTAGGTTGTTACAGAAAAGGCAATTGCTGAATTTCATAAAAAGAACCCATCAGCTCCCCAAAAGATCCATGGAATCTCCACTGCCAACTTTGATGCCCTTTTCCATGATTACTCTATAGACACCAAAACCCCTTTCCATGCCACTTGGCTAGACTTTGAAGGAGATATATAATCCTTATTACACCCTCAACTTCCCTAGCATCCTCTCCTAACAACCATGTCTCTCATTGTCCTCTTTATCTGCGCTACCATTGCCTTCATCTCCACCCTGGTCTATGTTACGAATTCTTCCTTTTTTCTCCATCCTATTGGCTTACCTATCGTATGATCTTCTCCTTCTTTTTCATTGGATTGTGTATGATTCCACTTCTACATTACCACATCCGTCTTCACAGCATTGGCTGCTCATAGCTGCGCACACAGCATTGCTCATCTTTACTAGGCAGTTCATAGCTTCGTCTGTGCACCCTTCCTTCCAGTATTTAAACCCATGTACATTATGAGTAACACCAGTCATATCTATTTGTTTACCTCTCGCTCTAGGCTTGAGTGTGAATTAAGGGTACCACTCCATCTTTACTCTCATCTACTCGCTTTGAGCTTGATGATTAGCTTTGAAGCTTTGAACACTGGACAAATTCGTTGTTGTCCTGCCCTCAAGCATCACAACTTAAGTCTAGGTCATTACAATCTACATCCTTGCCCATGCCATTACCATCTGAGCCTCCAATCTGGTCCAAGAAGCCGCTTGTATGCAAATTCCCATCCTCGTTTCCTTATCACTTGGCCCATGGCATGTATTTACCTTTTCAATGGTCACAACTACTGAATGGATGGCCATTGGAGTAAAACAGAGTTAGGGTAAGTTAGTCAAGCATCCCCCTCCTGACTGGGAGAATGATCAATGGAACATGACTAACAACCAGCTGGCAAACAGTCCAAACCAAGGTCAATGGGGTAATTGGTGAGCTGAGTTGTCTTAAACAATGATCCATACCCAGAAACAAATTGGACAAGCTTATTAGTTATCTTGTCGGGACAACTCGATCTAAGAGGGGGGTAGTGTTACAATTTCTTCATTTTCCCTCCATCCTATTGGCTCAATCATCATATGACTTTCTCCTTCTTTCTTATTGGACTCGTTATGACTCCACTTCTCCGTTACCATTTCTGTTTACATAGCCTCGACTGCACATAGCTGCACTCATAGCATTGCTCATCTTTATAGGGTAGTTCATAGCTTGGTCTGTGCACCATATCCTACAATATATAAACCCATGTATTGTACCATATCCTTTAGTCTTATCCATTTGTTTACCTCTCGCTCTAGGCTTGAGTGTGAATTAAGGATACTGCTCTCTTATTCTCCCATCTACTCGCTTTGAGCTTGACGACTAGCTTTAAAAGCCTTGAACACTGGTCATTGATTATTGTCTTGCCCTCAAGCATCACAACTTAAGTCTAGGTCGTTACATCTGTCATACCTCCAGTACATCCTTATCATCCCACTAAGATCTTGCCCTGGACTTGTCATCTCTGGATTGGACTTCATTCACACTGCCTCAAATACTGCACTTCCCTGTTAGTACTGATCTTTTGTTACACTCCTTTTATCATAGTTTCCATTCTTTGTACATAGCATTCCTCTGACCCTTCATTCTAATGTACATATCCTTCACCACATCACATGTTCTTCATTCTGTTCCATATGCTTGCAGTATAGCTTCTCTGATATCTCCATATATTCTAGTATGAACTCCAACCAGACTTCACTATATAAACCATGTCTCCTCTATGTAATTCCTTAGTATGAATATCAACTAAGTTTCCTCCACTCTGACCCTCTATCTGATCTCCTCTTGATCTCCTTTGTCCTCCTCTATCCTCCTACTTGTCATATCATCTCCTTTACCTGGAACCTCTGTCCCTCTGAAATCTGGAACACAAAGTATGACAAGGGTGTGACATACATGTCCTGTGCCAAGTCCCGCTAAGTCACCCACCTCTGTTTACCTCTGTCAGACCTCTGGTCCACATTTTGCACTAAAGTTCTCCAAAACCCTACAGATAGCTTCAGACCTTATTGGACTTACATCTGGAGGACCCAGACTTGACAGGTCAATGGGCTTGGGCACTAGGTATTTGCATGCCAGATCCTTGATCATTTGGAAACATCGGTCATGGATTTCTCTCCACTTAAACAGGTGTTCATTTCTTTGGATTTCTGTGAGTCAGAGGCATAGCATATGCCAAGACTTCTGGCAGGAACTGTGCCATGTTATGATTTTTTCATTTTCTCCATATCCTATTGGCTTACTAATCATATGATTCTCTTCTTCTTTTCCATTGGACTCATTATGATCCCACTTTTCCTTTACCATTTTCGTCTATATAGCTTTGACTACACATGGCTGTGTATGTAGCTTTACTCATATATGTATAGTAATGCATAGCTTGGTCCGTGCTAGATAGCCTATGATATAAATACCCCATGTACAATACAATAGCCTCAGTCTTATCCACTTGTTATTCTCTCATCTCTAGACCTGAGTCTGAATTAAGGATACTGCTCCTCTATCATCTTTTCTACTCACTTTAGGTCTGATGATTGACCTTAAAGCCTTGAAGGTACTTGTTGTTGTCTTGCCCTCAAGCATCATAACTCAGTCTAGGTTGTTACACTTGGATAAGACTACCTACTTGAGTGCAAGACATTGCATCAGAAGATCTACACTCTATTCACAAAGAAACAATATTCACTCTATTGAACAATACATCAAAAGACTTGCCCAGAATCAGGTTGGAAGATACTTGATAGTAAGCAATGATGTCTATGAGAGATGCATTCAATATGGATGACCTTAGGGTGGCATTGATTGATGCCATGAAAGAGGAATCCAAGAAAGAAGAAGAAACTGTTAAAAAAGATTGTGGAACCAGGTAAATGGGACAGGGACAAAAAGAAGTTCTGCCTCTGGTGGACAAAGATATGCCTTTGGGTTTCAACTCAAACCTGGAAGTCAGACAAGGTATGGGCTATGGCAGTTCTACTTTGATTGGAAGGAAAGGCAGAACCATTCGCCCAACTTACCATAAAGAAATACCTCAACAAAGAAATGGGGAGGTACAAATTGGACAACGACACATACAATGTCTATGGAGAAATGGCTTGGCCTAACTGGACAAACCTTCAGAAGGAGATCATGGAGTTCTTCCACATCAAAACTCTCAAGTACCAGTCATACCAAGAGTTAAAGGCACTTCGACAAGGATCAATGCTTACTTTGGACTTCCTTCAACAGTTTTATATTCTCAAAAGAGAAGCAAAGGTCTCAGAAGGGGAAGCAGCACATCTGCTTAGAATCGCTATCAGATTTTCAACTTATCAGCTGGTTGCCCTCCATTGCGAGATTGAAGAAGAAGACTTTAATGGGCTGTACATGAACTATGACAGCTATGGGAAGAACTTAGAAAGGATCCATGAGGAGAGAGGTGTGGCAAGGGCAGCCCAAGTCCCAAAGCCTTACTGAGGATAGTATTGTCCTTTTCAGGGGCAAACAAGTCAAAACCCTCCATGGTTTATGGCCACAGGAACACAGCCGGGTCATGGAGCTCCAATGGAGATAAGGATGCAATATACCGGTGATACCCGTACTTGCCACAACTGCAGAAAAGTAGGGCATATTGCCCAAAACTGCAAGAAGCCAAAGAAGGCAAATGTGAGGTCCTTGGATCTTGGACAAGAAAAGGTACAGGCAGCAGAAGGAGCCAGATACACTTCACACAACACTGCTTATGTAACAAGTGAAGCAGAGGCCTACTGGCAAGACAGGATCACAGTAGAAGCCAAACAACAAGAGGCTTTAAAAGCCCAGTGATCATGAACGATGAAGGTGTTTATGATCTAGAAGAGTATACTGACAATGATTTTCCTGTATGCATGTTAGATTCTATTTTCAGGGTATCTTTTAGTGAAAGTGTGGCATCCAAAGACATGCTTAATTCTCCTATGACTAATTGCTCTACAGAAATATCATCTCAGTCCTCCAATCCTTCAACTCCACAGCAATTCACAGTGAAAACAAGAATATGGTTCCAAACACCCAGCAGATGGAATTTAGCAAAAGTGGGCACTCTACTCGATTCAGGCACATCAAACTTGTTCATTGATTTAAACTTTTGCAAACATAACAATCTCATCCTTCGAGAATTAGCTAACCCAATGATAGTGATAAATGCTGACAGCTCAGAAGGGCCATCGGCAGCATTACTCATCAAATAACAATTCTATTGGATATTCAAGGACATTCAGAATATGCAGATTTTTATGTTACTATCCTAGGGACACACTCACTCTTTATAGGATATGATTGGCTCAAACACCATAATCCAGAAATTGATTGGATCAAAAAGGAGCTAACTTTTCTAGATGCACAAGTTGATGCAAAGTCCACCAACAAGACCGACTTCCATCTTCTATGTTCCAATGAGCAATCAAGGAAGGACTCAAGGAAAAAGTACCTGTTCAATATCATGATTACCTTGATGTCTTTTCACAGAATCAATCAGAACAAATGCCAATCAGAAAACCATGGGATTATGCTATCAACCTCAAAAAAGATTTTGAACCAAGAAAAGGTCATATTATCCTCCTATCTGACACTGATATGGAAGAGGTTCGGGCATTCATTGAAAAAGAACTCAAGAAAGGATATATTTAACCATCCAAATCACCTCAAATGTCACTAGTATTTTTCATCCCCCAAAAAGATGGTAAAAAGTGTATGGTCATTGATTACCAATATCTCAATGATGGGACCATCAAAAATGCTTACCCGCTACCACTAATCCCTTAGTTAATAGATCGACTCAAGGGTGTAGACCTCTTTACAATCATGGATTTGTGATGGGGATATAACAACATACATATCAAGGAGATGAATAGAAAGGAGCTTTCGTTACTCCACTTGGTTCTTATAAACCATTGGTAATGTACTTTGGAATGACAAACTCACCTTTCACATTTCAACAGATGATAAATGATGTTTTCAATGACATGTACATAGTCGTTATCATCTTTATGGATGACTGCAATATTTTCACCAAAGAAAGGCCAACAGAACTTGAAACATCAAGAGATCATCAAGGAAGTCCTTCAATGATTACGTGATAATGATCTTTATGTCAAACCTGAGAAGTGTCACTTTGAACAAAAGAAGGTTGACTTTCTTGGGATGGTCATATCAAAAGAAGGCATAGAAATGCAAAAATCAAAAGTAGCCGGTGTTCTCGACTGGCCAACCTCAACCCAACTTAAACAAGTACAAGGTTTTCTTGGTCTTTGCAATTATTACCAATGTTTCATTGCCAGTTTTGCTAACATTGCTAGGTCCTTAAACAATCTAACAAAGAAGGATGCACCCTTCATGTGGGGACCGAAGCAAGAAAAGGCATTCAATGATCTTAAAGAATACTTTACCAAAGCACCACTCCTCACATACCCTGATCAAGAAAAAGAAATGCGAGTAGAAACCGACACTAGTGACATTGCTATTGGAGGAGTATTATTGGTAAAAAAGGAGATGATGGTTTGTGGAGGCCAACTGCATTTATCTCTCATTCCTTTGACAGCACAGAACAAAACTATCCAATCTATGACAAAGAGCTCTTGGCAATCATTCAAGCTCTCAAAGAATGGTGCCACTACCTTATAGGAAGAACTTCTTTCGAGATCTGGACAGATCACAAAAACCTTGAATATTGGCACAAACCACAAACACTATCACCTTAACAAGCCTGCTGGCATGCACTTCTCCAAGAATTCAACTATACAATGTGCTATAAGCTAGGAACAACTAATAGAAAGCAGACACTCTATTAAGAAGACCTAACCATGGTGATGCGGTCACAGACCATAATACTAACATTACCATATTCCCAGAAAGCCTTGAAATGAATCACATTTCCTTGTCATCATCATTTTATGACAAACTAACCATTGAATCACAAAAGATCTCAGGAGACATAAAAGGTTTCATCTTCAATAATGAGAAAAAAATATTCAAGAATGATTTTGGAAAAGTTTTTGTTCCTCCTTCCTTACAAACAAGATTATTAACCTTGTGTCATGATTCTCCTATTGCTGGCCACCCTGGTCAGGCAAGAACAATTCATCTCCTTTCCCGATATTTCATTTGGCCAGGCATCACAAGGGATGCAAAATTATATGTAGACTCCTGTCAGACGTGTGCCCTCACAAAGGGTAAGCAAAAGGCACCTGCAGGCAAACTCATTCCCCTCCCCATTCCAAAACATCCATGGGAAGACATCTCAGTCGATTTTATTACCAGACTTTCCCTTTTGTCCTCATTTGACTCTATTTGTGTTATCATGGACAGATTCTCAAAAGAAGTGGTTTTTGTATCTTGCATCAAAACCATGTCTTCAAAGGATTTGGCTAAAATCTTCAAAGACAATGTTTGGTGCATTCATAGACTTCCTCTTACTATAGTTTCAGACTGTGGACCACAGTTTATCTCAGATTTTACTTCCAAACTTTGCAAATTACTTGAGATCAAGCAAAGGCTCTTCATGGCATACCACTGTCAAACTGATGGACAGACTGAAAGGTTCAATCAAGATCTGGAACAACACCTTTGTGCTTATGTGGCAAAAAGGCAGGAAACCTGGGCTGAATGGATCAAATTAGCCCAATTCCAACATAATAACACCCTCACTAACACCACAGGCACTATCCCATTTGCTGTTACCCGAAATTATTGTAATGACCTAGATTGAGTCATAATGCTCGAGGGCAAGACAACAATACCAAGTACTAGTGTTCAAGGCTTTTAAGGCTAGTCGTCAAGCCTAAAGGGAGTAGAGATGATGAAAAGAAAGCAGTATCCTTAATTCAGACTCAAGTCTAAGACGAGAGGAGAACAAATGGATAAGACTATCACTCTCTTACTGTACATGGGGTATTTATACTATAGGTTACCTAGCACAGACCAAGCTGTGATTTACTATAAGTGTACAAGTAATGCTGCACATGCAGTCAAGGCTGTGTGGATAGAAATGGTAATGGAAAAGTGGAGTCATAATGAATCCAATGAAAAAGGAGAAGAAAATCATACAATTGGTGAGCCAATAGGATAAAGAGAAAATGGAGAAATCATAACAATTATCATCCTCATCTTGGTTTCAAAGGGAATACAAAATTGGCAGCAGGAGAATTTGAAAAAGAAGCAGGGAAGGCTCACACGGAGATTAAAGAAGCCCTTGAAGCTACCCAAAAAAGAATGAAGCATTTTGCAGAGCAGAAACAAAGCGAAGCTCCAAGTCTAGAATACTCCATCGGAGATTAGGTTTGGCTTTCCACGGAACATCTCAAATTACCATATACTGTGTGGAAATTAATACAAAAATGGATTGGACCCTATACCATTACCAAGGTCCTACCAAACACAATTACATTGCGTCTTCCTTAGGAAATCCATTCACATCCATCCCACAGTCAACATTTCCTGTGTTAAACCCTACTGAGAAGTTCTAGAAGGATAATCAACTTTCTGTCCTGACCCTATTACTATCACAGAAGAAGGACACAAGGAATATGAAGTCAAATCAATAGTAGCATCACAAATGAAGGGGCGACAACTCCAACATCTCATGCATTGGAAAGGCTGGGATGAAACAGATCACACATGGGAACCACTGGCTAACTTAGCTAATGCAGAAAAAGCAATTACCAAATTTCATAAAAAGCATCTGTTTTCTCCCTGCAAAATCCACAGAATCTCCACCTCCAATTTTGCCACTCTTTTCCATGACTACTCTATTGATACCAAAACACACTTCCACACCACTCACCTAGACTTCAAGGGAGATATATAATTCCCATTTCACCCTCAACTTCCCTAGCATTATTTCCACACAACTACCATGTCTCTCATCATCTTTTTCGTCTGTGCTACCATCACCTTCATCTCCACCCTGGTCTACATCTTAGCCCATGCCATCACCATCTGCGCCTCTAACCTGGTCACCAAGGCCACCCATATGCAAACCCCTATCCTTATTTCCCTATTGGTTGGACCTTGGCATGTATTCACATTCTCAATGGTCACAACAGGTGAATGATCCACTATCAGAGTCAAACAGAGTTGGGATAAATTAATCAAATGTCCCCCTCTGGACTGGGAGAACAACCAATGGGATGCAACTAATGACCAACTGGCCAATGGACCTAATCAGGGACAGTGGGGTACTTGGTAAGCTGAGTTGCCTTTGAATGGTGATCCATACCTGGAAACAGGTTGGACAAGCTTATTAAGTTATCTTGTTGGAATGACTCGATCTAAGAGGGGGGTAGTGTTATGATTTCTTCATTTTCTCCTTATTCTATTGGCTCACTGATTGTATGATTCTCTTCTTCTTTTCCATTGGACTCATTATGATCCCACTTTTCCTTTACCATTTTCGTCTACATAGTCTTGACTGCACATAGCTGCATACACAGCTTTACTCATACATGTATAGTAATGCATAGCTTGGTCCATGCTAGATAGCCTATAGTATAAATACCCCATGTACAGTACAATAGCCTCAGTCTTATCCACTTGTTATTCTCTCATTTCTAGATCTAAGTCTGAATTAAGGATACTGCTCTTTTCTACTCACTTTTGTTACGATTTCATCCTTTTCTCATCATTTTCATTGGCTAACATATCATATGATTCTTCCATCTTTTTCTATTTGCTCTTCATATGACTCCACTTTGACATCAACATAGCTTTTACTGTGCACGGCTATGTATGCAGCATAGCTCATCCATACGTAGTAGTTCATAGCTTGGTCTGTGCTCATCCTGTCTCAGTATTTAAACCCATGTACAGTAGTGTAAACGGCAGTCTTATCCACTTGTTCAATCCTTGCCTTAGGCTTGAGTGCGAATTAAGGATACCGCTCCAACTCTATCTTTCTACTCACTTTAAGCTTGACGACTAGCTTAAAAGCCTTGAACACTGGTTATTCGATTGTCTTGCCCTCGAGCATTACGACTCAAAGTCTAGGTCATTACACTTGGATAAGACTACTTACTTGAGCGCAAGATGTTGCCTCAGAAGATTTACTCTCTACGCGAAGAAATGATATTCGCTACCTGATACAATACATCAGAAGAATTGCCCAGAACTAGGTTGGAAGATACTTAGTAGTAAGCAACGATGTCGGACCCCTTTAACATGGATGATCTCAAGGCGGCACTTATCGATGCTATGAAAGAAGGCACAAAGGCCGATGAGACAACAAAGAAGATAGCTGAACCAGGCAAATGGGACGGTGATAAGAAAAAGTTCCGTCTATGGTGGACGAAGATATGTCTCTGGGTCTCGACTCAAACCTGGAAGACAGATAAGGTATGGGCCACGGTGGTCCTACTTTGTCTCAAAGGAAAGGTGGAACCCTTTGCCCAATTAACAATGGAGAAGTATCTTGACGCCGAATTGAAAAAGGACAAAGACAGAGACCTATGCGGAGAGGCAGTCTGGCCTGACTGGGCACAACTTCAGGAAGAAATAACGAGTTTCTTCCTGATTAAAACTCTTGAATACCAGTCGTATCAGGAGTTAAAGGCCTTTCGACAAGGAACCATGCTTACCGCGGACTTTCTCCAAAAGTTCGATATCCTGAAAAGAGAAGCAAAGGTGTCGGAAGGAGAAGCGGCACACCTGCTCAAACAGGCGGTCAGGTTCACTACTTACCAACAGGTCTCTCTCCACTGTGAGATTGAGGATGACGACTACGACGACCTGTATAGGCAATACAATGCTTACGGAAAAACCCTCAAGAGGATCCATGAGGAGCAAGGAGCGGTGAGGGCGGCCCAGGCCCCAAAACCTTACCGGGGACAATACCGTCCTCCCCAAGGTCAACAGGGTCAGAGCCAACCTCGGTTCACACCCACAGGAACACAGCCCGGCCGCGGAGCTCCAATGGAGATAGGGATGCAGTATGCCGGTGATACCCGTACATGCTACAACTGCGGAGAAGTAGGGCATATCACCCGAAACTGCAAGAAGCTGAAGAAGGCAAATGCGAGATTTTCGGAACTTGCACCGGTTCAGCCACAAACGGCCGTAGGAGGGGGGTACGCTTCCCATAATGCCGCTTATGTGACGGCTGAAGCAGAGGCTTACTGGCGAGACAAGCTCGCTGTTGAAGCTAAGCAGCAAGAGGCTTTAAAAGGCCAATGATCCTGAACGAAGAGGGTGTTCATGATCTAATAGAGTACACTGACGATGATTTTCCTGTATGCACGATAGGATCTATTTTCGGGGCATCTTTCAGTGAAAGCGCGGCATCCAAAGACGTGCTTAATTCCCCTATGACTAACTGCTCCACAGAAATATCGTCACAATCCCTCGATACCAAGAAACAATTCACTCTCTGAACAAGTCTCCGATTCAAGACTCCCACCGGATGGAAATCGGCTGATCTATATGCCTTACTCGATTCAGGGGCATCTAATTCCTTCATCGATTTGGACTTCTGCAGACATCACAATCTTATTTTAGATAAATTGACCAGACCTATCATAGTGACAAATGCGGATGGCTCTGAAGGAGCAATAGGAAAAATCATGCATCAAGTCACAGTACTATTTGACGTTCAAGGACATTCCGAATATGCAGACTTTTATGTTACCGTTTTGGGAACACACTCACTCTTCATAGGATATGACTGGCTAGAATGCCATAACCCAAAGATTGACTGGGTTAAAAGGGAACTAACATTTTCTAGATGCACCAGTCAATGCAAATTTCGGCAGAATGATCGTTTACCAGCCTCAATGTTCCAACGAGCCATCGAAGAAGGGCTCAAGGAAAAAGTACCCATTCAGTATCACGATTACCTTGATGTTTTCTCACAGAATGAATCGGAATGAATGCCAATCAGAAAGCCATGGGATCACGCCATAGATCTCAGAGAAGATTTCGAACCTAGAAAAGGACAAATCATCCCATTATCTAATCCTGACATGGAAGAAGTCAGAACGTTTATCGAAAAGGAACTCAAGAAAGGATATATTCGACCTTCCAAATCCCCTCAAACGTCACCCGTATTCTTTATTCCCAAGAAGGATGGTAAAAAACGAATGGTCATTGATTATCGCTATCTCAATGACAGAACCATCAAAAACGCTTACCCATTACTGCTAATCCCTCAGCTTATAGATCGACTTAAAGGTGCTGATCTCTTCACCACCATGGATCTCCGATGGGGATACAACAATATCCGTATCAAAGAAGGTGATGAATGGAAAGGAGCTTTTGTTATGCCCCTTGGTTCTTACGAACCATTGGTAATGTACTTTGGAATGACTAACTCACCGTCCACGTTCCAACAGATGATGAATGACGTCTTTAACGACATGTACACAGTCATCATCATCTTTATGGATGATTGTAACATCTTTACCAAGGGAAGGCCAATGGAGGAGCATCGAAAGATCATCAAGGAAGTCCTTCAATGCCTACGAGAAAATGACCTTTATGTCAAACCCAAAAAATGCCACTTCAAGCAAAAGAAGGTGGACTTTCTCGGAATAGTCGTATCAAAAGAAGGCGTTGAAATGCAGAAATCTAAGGTGGCCAGAGTCCTCGATTGGCCAATCCCGACCAGGCTCAAACAAGTGCAAGGCTTCCTTGGCCTTTGCAATTACTATCGACGCTTTATTGCTAATTTTGCTGACATCGCTAGACCCTTAAACGATCTCACCAAAAAAGATACATCCTTCGAATGGGGGGGGCCAAGGCAAGAAAAGGCATTCAACGATCTCAAAGAATGCTTTACCAAGGCACCTCTCCTCGCATATCCCGATCAAGAAAAAGAAATGCGAGTAGAAACTGATGCCAGTGATATCGCAACAGGAGGTGTCCTGTCTGTAAAAGGAAAAGACAGTTTGTGGAGACCAACAGCGTTTATCTCTCATTCCTTTGATAGCGCAGAATGGAACTATCCGATCTATGACAAAGAACTCTTGGCAGTCATTCGAGCTCTCAAAGAATGGCGCCATTACCTTATTGGGAGAGCTTCTTTTGAGATTTGGACGGATCATAAAAACCTTGAATATTGGCGCAAGCCACAAACCTTATCTCCTAGACAGGTACGATGGCATGCACTTCTCCAAGAATTCAACTATACAATGTGCTATAAACCAGGAACGACGAACGGTCGAGCTGACGCTCTTTCAAGAAGACCAGATCATGGTGATGCGGTTACGGACCACAATACTAACATCACCATATTTCCAGAAATCACTGAGACAAATAACATTTCCTTATCTTCCTCCTTTTACGATGAACTCATCTCTGAATCACAGAAAATCTCAGGGGATGTAGAAGGTTTCACCTTTAACGATGAGGAAAAAATATTCAAAAATAACGCTGGAAAAACTTTTGTTCCCCTATCACTCCGTACCAAACTCCTAAATATTTGTCATGACGCTCCTATTGCAGGCCATCCCGGTCAAGCAAGAACAATCCATCTTCTTTCTCGATATTTCACATGGCCCGGTATTACTAAAGATGCCAAACTTTACGTAGATTCCTGCCAGACATGCACCCTCACGAAGGGTAAGCAAAAGGCACCAGCAGGAAAACTCATGCCCCTTCCTATTTCCGAACATCCATGGGAAGATATCTCTGTTGACTTTATAACCAGACTACCTCTTTTATCTTCATATGACTCAATTTGTGTTGTTGTGGACAGATTTTCTAAAGAAGTGGTTTTTGTTCCGTGCGTTAAAACCACATCTTCCAAAGACTTAGCTCGAATCTTCAGGGACAATGTTTGGTGTATTCACAGACTTCCTTGTACTATAGTTTCAGATCGCAGACCTCAGTTTGTTTCAGATTTTACTTCCGAACTCTGTAAACTCCTCGGGATCGAGCAAAGGCTCTCCACGGCGTATCACCCTCAAACCGACGGGCAAACCGAAAGGATCAATCGAGATCTAGAACAATACCTCCATGCCTACGTAGCAAAGAAGCAGGAAGCATGGGCTGAATGGATCAAATTAGCCCAATTTCAGCACAATAACGCTCTCACCTCTGCCACCAGCACTATCCCTTTTGCGATTACCTGAAACTACCATCCCCGGTTGGGTTTCGAAGGAAACACCAAGACCACGGCCAGAGAATTTGGCAAGGAGGCAGGAGAAGCTCATGCGGAAATTAAGGAAGCCCTCGAGGCATCCCAAAAAAGGATGAAATGTTCCGCGGAGCAAAAGAGAAGCGAGGCACCGGATTACGCGGTCGGCGATCAGATATGGCTATCCACGGAACATCTCAAACTTCCTTACACCGCACGGAAATTAACCCAAAAATGGATTGGACCCTATACCATCACGAAGGTCCTACCAATCGTGGTTACTTTACGCCTCCTTAAATCCATTCACATTCACCCGATGGTCAACGTTTCCCGCATCAAACCTTATCGAGATGTTCTGGAAGGACAACCAACCCTCCGCCCTGACCCAATCGTTATCACGGAAGAAGGATATGAAGAATACGAAGTCGAGGAAATAATCGCGTCACGCATGAAAGGACGACAACTCCAATACCTCGTCCATTGGAAAGGCTGGGATGAAACGGATTGTACATGGGAACCGTTGGCAAACCTAACTAATGCAGAAAAGGCGATTGCTGAGTTCCACAAAAAGAATCCGTCTTCTCCCCGAAAGATCCGAGGAATTTCTACCTCCGACTTCACAACCCTTTTCCAGGACTACTCAATAGATACCGCGACACGTTTCCATGCCACGTGTCTGGACTTCGAAGTAGGTATATAAACCCTCCTCACCCTTGACTTCCCCAATATCCTTTTACCATGTCCATCATCGTCTTCTTTATCTGTGCAACTGCCACCTTCTTCGCTTTCCTCCTCTATGTCATTTCCCACACCATCCTCGACCGTGCCTCTTCTATCGTCCAAGAAGCAGCACGACAACAGATGCCCATCGTCATCTCCCTGTCACTCGGCCCCTTCCACGTTTTCACTTTCTCCACAATCATATCTGGCAAATGGAACACCATTGGAGTTCAACAACGGTGGGGAAAAATGATTAAACATCCACAGGCAGATTGGGAAAACGACCAGTGGGACATTAATAACGACGTACCGGTCAACGGCCAAAACCAAGGCCAATGGGGGAATTGGTAAGCCGAGTCGTCTTTCATGGCGATCCATACCCAGAAACGGATTGGACAGGCTTATTGAGTCTCATCGGGACGACTCGATCTAGAAGGGGGGTAGTGTTACGATTTCATCCTTTTCTCATCATTTTCATTGGCTAACATATCATATGATTCTTCCATCTTTTTCTATTTGCACTTCGTATGACTCCACTTTGACATCAACATAGCTTTTACTGCGCACGGCTATGCTACTAGTACACAGCATAGCTCGTCCATACGTAGTAGTTCATAGCTTGGTCTGTGCTCATCCTGTCTCAGTATTTAAACCCATGTACAGTAGTGTAAACGGCAGTCTTATCCACTTGTTCAATCCTCGCCTTAGGCTTGAGTGCGAATTAAGGATACCGCTCCAACTCTATCTTTCTACTCACTTTAAGCTTGACGACTAGCTTAAAAGCCTTGAATACTGGTTATTCGATTGTCTTGCCCTCAAGCGTTACGACTCAAAGTCTAGGTCATTACAACTTTAGGTCTGACAATTGACCTTAAAGCCTTGAACACTGGTACTTGTTGTTGTTGTCTTGCCTTTGAGTGTCATGACTCAGTCTAGGGCATTACATGCCATGTATTCAACAAGGCCCACTGGCATAAAGTGTTGTACTTCATTCAGGGACCTTGGAGTCCTCCAGCTATGGATCTTGGACATTTTGTCCTTATTAGTGTGTACACCCTTTTTGTCGATGAGATGACTGAGGCAATCTAGCCTCTGCACATAGAGGTCACACTTCTCCTTTTCCAGGAAAAAGTCCACTTTTTTGAGGATCTCAAATGTGATTCAGAGGTGATGCTCATGGTCCTCCAAGGTGTCACTAAAAATGAATATATCATCAAGGTAGACATATACAAATCATCCAATGTGATCTCTAAACATCACAGTCATCAGATGTTGAAACATCACTGGGGCATTGCAATCCCCTTGCTGCATGACTTGGCTGATAAAGTTCCCATAAACTGTTGAGAAGACTGTTTTCCAAATGTCTTCCGGTTCAATCCAGACCTGTTCATACACATTTGACAGGTCAATTTTCAAGCAATATCTTGCTCTGGCTATGTCCATGCAGATCTGATCTTGATCCAGGAACAGTGTCACATCTTTGACCATGTTGTGAGAAACTTGACATGTATGATAATACTAGGTAGGCTGTGATGTATTGACTTTATTCAAGTTGTTAGTGGTCATTAGTGGGATATACATATGGTGGACTGTGATGAGCCAATCTCATTGTTACCTACAATATACATACATATGATCAAAATAGAATGAGGTTATCACATCTCCAGCTTTGACAAATACAAAACCCTCTAGTTGGCAAAACCTTGGAGTATGCTGCCAGTGATCACTTCTGCAACACCTAGATGTTAGTGTTATGATTTCTTCCTTTCTTTCTCCTTTCATTGGCTAATGTATCGTATGATTCTCTTTCCTTTTTCCATTTGCTCATCGTATGACACCACTTTATTATTCGTACAGCCTCGACTGTGCACGGCTGTGTATGTAGCATAGCTCGTCCATACGAAGTAGTTCATAGCTCGGTCTGTGCGCACCTCTCTCCAGTATTTAAACCCATGTAAAGTACCTACGACGATAGTCTTATCCACTTGTTCAAACCTCGTCTTAGACTTGAGTGCGAATTAAGGATACCGCTCCCTTTTCTCATTTACTCGCTTCGGACTTGACAATTAGTCTTGAAGTCTTGAACACTGGTCGTTTGTTGTCTTGCCCTCGAGCGTTACGATTCTAAAGTCTAGATCGTTACACTTGGATAAGACTACCTACTTGAGCGCAAGACGTTGCCTCAGAAGATTTCACCTTACTCGCGAAGAATCGATATTCGCCCCCTCGATACGATACATCAGAAGACTTGCCCAGGACTATGTTGAAAGATACTTAGTAGTAAGCAACGATGTCGAATCCCTTCAACATGGATGATCTCCGAGACGCGCTGGTTGACGCTCTCAAAGAGAATGCTAAAAAAGAAGAAGAGACGGTTAAAAAGATCGCAGATCCCGGGAAGTGGGATGGAGACAAGAAGAAGTTCCGCCTATGGTGGACCAAGATACGTCTCTGGGTCTCAGCGCAGAACTGGAAGTCAGACAAGGTACTGGCAACAGCAGTCTTACTCCGTCTTGAAGGAAAGGCCGAACCTTTCGCCCAATTGACGATGGAGAGATACCTAGATCGAGAAATAGCAAAGAAGAAAGACTCCAACGATCTCATAGGAGACGATGCTTGGCCTGCATGGCCCGAATTCCAGAAGGAAATCACCGACTTCTTCCAAATTACGACTCTCGAGTACCAGTCGTATCAGGAGCTAAAAGCCTTCCAACAAGGATCGATGCTTACCTTGGACTTCCTCCAAAAGTTCGATATACTCAAACGAGAAGCTAAGGTCTCTGAAGGAGAAGCAGCGCATCTGCTTAAACAGGCAATCAGATTCGCCACATATCAGCAAGTCTCTCTCCACTGTGACATCGAAGACGATGATTATGAGGAACTCTATAAATGATACGACGTCTACGGAAAAACGTTGGAAAGAATCCACGAGGAACGAGGATCGGCTAGGACGGCTCAATCCGCAAGACCTTACCGAGGACAATACCGTCCTTCCCAGGGTCAACAAGGACAGAGCCAACCACGGTTCACTCCTACAGGATTACAGCCGGGCCGCGGAGCCCCAATGGAGATAGGGATGCAGTACGCCGGTGATACCCGTACATGCTACAACTGCGGAGAAGTAGGGCACATCGCCCGAAACTGTAAAAAGCCAAAAAAGACAAACACAAGATCTTCGGAACTCGCACCAGTTCAGCCACAAACGGCGACAGGAGGGGGGTACGCTTCCCACAATGCCGCTTATGTAACGGCTGAAGCCGAGGCTTACTGGCGAGACAAGCTTGCAGTCGAAGCTAAACAGAAGGAGGCTTTAAAAGGCCAATGATTGTGAACGACGAGGGTGTTCATAATCTCGTAGAATATACTGATGACGATTTTCCTGTATGCACAATAGGCTCTATTTTCGGGGCGTCTTCTAGAGGAAGCGCGGCGTCCAAAGATGTGCTTAATTCCCCTATGACTAACTGCTCCACAGAAATATCGTCACAATCCCTCGATACTCAAAAACAATTCACTCTCAAAACCAGTCTCCGATTCAAAACCCCAAACGGATGGAAATCGGCAGATTTATACGCTTTACTGGATTCAGGAGCTTCTAATTCTTTCATCGATCTGGACTTTTGCAGATATCATAATCTTGTTATGGACAAACTAACGAAACCGATCATAGTGACTAATGCGGATGGCTCTGAAGGAGCAATAGGAAAAATCACGCATCAGGTCACAATATTATTCGATGTTCAAGGACATTCCGAATACGCAGATTTCTATGTTACTGTCCTGGGAACACACTCACTTTTCATAGGATACGATTGGCTAGAACGCCATAACCCAAGAATCGATTGGGTAAAAAGAGAACTAATGTTTTCTAGATGTACCAATCAATGCAAATTCCGACAAAGAGATCGGCTACCGGCTTCCGTATTTCAACGAGCCATTGAAGAAGGACTCAAGGAAAAAGTACCAATTCAATATCACAATTACCTTGATGTCTTTTCACAGAACGAATCAGAACGAATGCCAATCCGAAAACCATGGGATCACGCCATTGATCTCAAACCAGATTTCGAACCAAGAAAAGGTAGAATCATTCCCTTATCTGACCCCGATATGGAAGAAGTCAGAACGTTCATCGAAAAAGAACTCAAGAAAGGTTATATCCGACCCTCCAAATCCCCTCAAACATCGCCCGTATTCTTCATTCCAAAGAAAGATGGTAAAAAACGAATGGTCATTGATTATCGTTATCTCAATGACGGAACCATCAAAAACGCTTATCCTTTACCGCTAATTCCCCAGCTCATAGATCGACTCAAAGGTGCCGATCTCTTCACCACCATGGATCTCCGATGGGGATACAACAATATTCGGATCAAAGAAGGCGACGAATGGAAAGGAGCCTTCGTCACCCCTCTTGGTTCCTACGAACCACTGGTAATGTACTTTGGAATGACTAATTCACCATCTACGTTTCAACAGATGATGAACGATGTCTTCAATGACATGTACACAGTCGTCATCATCTTCATGGACGATTGTAATATCTTCACCAAAGGAAGACCGACAGAAGAACATCGAAGAATCGTCAAGGAAGTTCTTCAACGCCTACGAGAGAACGATCTTTACGTCAAACCCGAAAAATGCCACTTCGAGCAAAAGAAGGTGGACTTTCTCGGAATGGTCGTATCAAAAGAAGGCGTTGAAATGCAAAAATCCAAGGTGGCCGGAGTCCTTGATTGGCCAACTCCGACTAGACTCAAACAAGTGCAAGGCTTTCTCGGCCTTTGCAATTATTACCGACGTTTTATCGCTAATTTTGCTGACATCGCTAGACCCTTGAACGATCTCACCAAAAAAGACATACCCTTCGAATGGGGACCAAAGCAAGAAAAGGCATTCAACGATCTGAAGGAATGCTTTACCAAGGCACCGCTCCTCGCCTACCCCGATCAAGATAAAGAAATGCGAGTAGAAACGGACGCTAGTGACATTGCGACAGGAGGAGTTCTATCTGTAAAAGGAGAAGACGGTTTGTGGCGACCAACAGCATTTATCTCTCATTCCTTTGACAGCGCAGAACGGAACTATCCGATCTATGACAAAGAACTCTTGGCAGTCATTCGAGCTCTCAAAGAATGGCGCCATTACCTTATTGGGAGAGTTTCTTTCGAGATCTGGACAGATCATAAAAATCTAGAATATTGGCGAAAGCCACAAACCTTATCCCCCAGACAGGCACGATGGCATGCACTCCTTCAAGAATTCAACTATACAATGTGCTATAAGCCGGGAACAACAAACGGTCGAGCAGATGCTCTATCAAGGAGACCAGATCATGGTGATGCGGTCACAGAGCACAACACTAACATCACCATATTTCCAGAAATAAACAATATTTCCTTATTCTCTTCCTTTTACGACGAACTAATCTCCGAATCACAGAAGATTTCAGGAAACATAGAAGGTTTTACCTTCGACGATGAGGAAAAAATATTCAGAAATACCTCTGGAAAAACTTTCGTTCCCCCTTCACTTCGCACAAAGCTTCTAAACGTTTGTCATGACGCTCCCATTGCCGGACACCCCGGTCAGGCACGCACAATTCATCTCCTTTCCCGATATTTCACATGGCCCGGTATCACTAAAGATGCCAAGCTTTACGTAGATTCCTGCCAGACGTG
>JBBPSU010000003.1:55513-77514 GCA_038093755.1 Tylopilus microsporus | reverse complement strand
AGTGCTCTCTCTCTCTCTAACTATACCCAGGAATGAAGGACGCCACCACCACCGCAAGGCTTCCCGGCACAAGCATGCTCGCACAGTCACAGCTGCTTCTCATTGCCCGACATGACTCGGAAAGTGACGGTAATACGATGTTGTTGACAACCCTGCAACATTGATGATAATGTGCCCTGCGCCTGTGCTGCCCACCACCCTATAATCTACGCACACCGCTGTATTTTGCCATTCCGCCTCCCCATCCCGATATGAGACAGAACGCGATAACGAGGCGGAAGACGCGACATGAACAAGGACGACCCTGCGCTGTCAATGCTACGTACCCCCATTGCAGCGGCGCTCGATGTGACATCACCGAAACCATGATAATGATGAGGACGTTTGTATCGTGAGCGCGGCCAGGCTCCGCTTGGGACGAAGCGGTCGCTGCGGCACGTTGGCACCGATGACGACGGCTAACCAACAGGAAAAGTATGACGACTCTTATGCCGAGTTTCATCCACTAATCGATTTCGAGCAATATTGCGAGATGATTCAAAGAGAGTCGCACGACATGCATACCAGCATGGCATGTGCGTGTCAGTGCTTCTCTCCGAGTGGGACAGTTTAGATTCGATGCTTGGATTCGCAACGTGGACAATTACGAATGCAACGATTTACTGTACTTGAACCCGAGAGGAATCATTCCTGCAGCAGTGGTCATAAAGAAGGGCGTTCAAGAGCACGCGGTTTGACGTGACTGGCATCAAATCAGGGATGCGGCACCGCTGGGAGGAGAGCGAATCTGCGCTGGAGGACATGGAAGGATAGGCATCACAATAGGTGGACACCATGTGACGTGCTATCTCGCTACGATGTCGTCTCCCCTTTTTTTTTTATTTTTTAAGACAAAAGTGCAGTCCGATCTCGCATCACGACTGGAACTTGCGCATCGTCTGTATTTCGTCGAGGAGCGCTTGCAACCGATCGTCGTCGATCTTGACGAGACTGGCGCAAAAGATCAGTCTTGCACGTGCGCATAGTACGTCCGAGCGACGCACCTCGGCACGATGCTCTTGGCCTCCTCCGCCGTCGCTGGGCACAAATTGGCAATCTGAGCCGTCTCGAACTGGGTCAGCGCTGGCTCGCGCCGGAGGGTCCTAACATGCCGTCAGTCAATCCACGCGCGTGGCAGGAGGTGGGAGATCCTCACTCGCGAACAGCGCTCGCCGAGTCGGTCGTGCTGAACTTGGCAAATGTCTTGACGTACTCGAGCGTCTTGTTGTAGACGCTGTGTACCGGGAGGAAATCAACGACACGCACGACGTAAGAGAGAAAGAAGGGCCACGTACGCTGTGTCGGGCGCATCCTTGTCTCTGTTCTCGAGGAGGTACTTGACCTCAGAGATGAGCAGACACCCCGCGTTGTTGAATTCTGAAGACCAGGCTTGAAACGAGTTCTAGAGATTTCAGGGACGACGCACCAGCGCCGAGTTTCAGGGCAGAGGCATCCTCCTCTTCAGCTTGAATTCTGTGTCGCAAGCGCGTGGTCATGGGTGTTGTTTGGCAACAGCCTCTGAAACAAACAACGCGATGATCAATGCACAAAAATTCAATGAATGGTTTCTAGAGCTTCAAAAAAGACTGCTATTTCTCTCCGTCTATGCATGTAGATTGGGGAGTATCTTAACCACATCCTACAGATTTTTCCAGATTTTTATCTTCTTGTGTTGGGGGTACTCTTTTGCGCCTTCAATGCAAAAGTTTGTCACATCGGGTCACGCTACGGCATGCGTCGGAAACTTAAAGTTCAATCTCAGAGCAGAGGGACAACCTTTGAGGAGGATATTGAATTTTGTCACGGGTGCATTAATAGTATGTTTTACAGACATTTTATGTTATATATATCTGATGGAGACAAGTTCAATCCTCGCATGCTACAAAAACAACACCGTTGCACGTCGACTTGGCATAAAACATCTCTACCACTGTTTCAAGAGCGTTTCAACGTTGTGCAATGACAATGCAACGGTCGAACTCTTACCCAAGTCTATCAAATAGCCAATGCGACACCATTGGCTGCGCTTATGGGCTCACCATCCTTGTCTTCCAGTGAGAGCAAGACAACCTTGTCCACCAGAATCGCATTCGCGACAACCTCGCCGCGCAATCTCTCCTTGTCCTTGTCACATCTGTCCTGAGGAGCCGGACTACGGCTCATCACCGTTCCGCCAGTCTTCCAGGCACCCTTCGGTCCGGGGTTCTCACTGGTCCCCTTCGTGGGAAGCCGCTCAGGCGCACCCTCGGATTCATCCACCTTGATGGCAGCGGTCACACCCGCAGTGGGACCAGAGTGATTGACATGCGCATTCCCTAACGCGTTATGTCCTGGCAAGAGTATCGACCGTGTAGACGACGAGTTGTTCCACACTCCCGCTACCGGTGCACGTTTCTCTGCAGCAGGGTTGACCGTGAGCGGCGGGAAGTCTGTCGACTGAAGTGGAGGGGGAACTTGCTGTGCCCGCTGTGCATTGTTACGGGCAGGAGACATGTTTCGAGGGTTCGCGGAGTGATCGTGATGGCGATGCGTTGGATGCAACGTAGGTTGAGGCTTGAGACCGACAGCCCAATCAGGCCGTGCAGGCAGAGGGTGCTGCGATGACGCCGATGTATACATTCTCCGCGAGGACGTGGAAGATGTCTACAAAGATGCCTTTCGTGTCAGTCAAGTTGCCACACATAGGCAAGTTCAAATAAAACTGTGAGGACAACTCACGGCAGGAGACGACGCCTCGTCGCTCGCTGGTGTCCTGGAACCAGCATTTCCGTTCGGGTTTCCGGGATGTCTTCTTACCGTTAGACTCAAACGCGGTCCTACGACCTCTCCACCTCCACTGGGCCGGCCTGGATTGCCATTGACTCCGAAACCGCCCATACCTATCCCAGGACCATAGCTCCACGCACTCCGAGCGGGTGGAGCACCTCTGGGCTTGGGCCCAACAGCGGGTGATTGTTGCCCAATAACACCCGGGAACGGGTGGCTAGCAGTATATGGGTCGTGTGCACCATTGTATTCAGGAGGATAATGCGCTTGGTTCTGAGCGGGAGAAGAAGAGGGTTGCACGGGGTGCATTGGTGGGGAAGGATAGTAAGGCATCGGGTAGGGTCCATAGGGCGGGACAGGTGGCGTGTAAGTTGAATACTGGGAAGCAGGGGGTGCGATGGGAGGGCTAGGTGCAGGCATAGGTCGGTGCTGGGCAGGAGGATGTGTTGGCGGCGGTGAATGCCACGCATAAGGAACATAAATGCCCTGAGGTTGAGGTGGCTGTTGTGGGTAAATGTCAGCCTGACTGCCAGGACTGCCAGAGTCAGCGTTCTGAAGAGAAGTCTGAGGATGCGGGTAGGGGTATGGTGCGTAGTAATGATAGGGAGGGATGTAATTTGGCGCAGGGGGAACTGGTTGTGGGTATGCATACATGTATGGGTTACCGTAGCCAGGTGCTTGAACCGGAGCCTGAGATAAATCGTAAGGGATAGCAGCTGGCGAGGGCTCGTACAAGGTGGGGTATTTGAAAGATGACGGAGAAGGCGCTCTCGAACCGCGAGAACTATTTGACCCATTGAAACTAGGGCCAGTTGAGCGAAGACTTCTCGAAGAGCCATTTGAGCGGCGACCATCCTTCTTATCGCGCACGAGTGGCCCGGACCATTCGCTTTCTGTCGTCGGTGAGCTTACCGAGTCGTCCATATCGCCCATGCTGCTAACATCACCAGAACTCGTCACTGAACCCGACGTGAGACTAATTGTAGAAGAGCTAGCGCTGAGGTCCTTTTCCTTTCCTCTTTCCTTTTCGTCAAAGTCCATGAATATCCTGGAGCGAGCCTCATTATAAGCAGCTTCACGTTCTGCGATCGTTTTATGTTTCTTGCTGCTACCGGTGGCATTACTTCGACCACCGAGGCTTCCAGACTCTGACGGTTCTTGATCGGAGAGCTCGACATCTTCACCGGCAACCGAGCCGGCTTGTGAATGGGGTTTGGGGCGCTGACGATTGGTGGGGGATCGACGCATGATTTTGAAGGTGGGCTGTGTGGGTGACTGGGCGGGGACAAGCTCTGCGATGCGCCGAACGGGTCTAGGCAGACGGCGTGTGAGCGGGCGTGGCGGACTGGTTTGCGCACCACTCACATTCTGCTCTCCGGAGTGAGTAGAACACTGATGACTTTGGTGATAGGATCAGTTTCTGGCGCCAGCTTGTAGTAGGTGGAGCATCTGTGTACGAGGAGTCTTTGATAAGAGGTGTTTGGCGTCAGATCGATGCGAGGCCTGTGGAACGAAAGTGGTCAGCGCATGCATTGGGACATGGTCTGCGGTGTGCAGCGCGAGGGCGAGACGGCCCAGGGTGCGAGAGATGGAGTCTCGGGGTGGAGAGCGAAGGAGAAAAGCACGGACCTAGGATCGTTGATTAAACCTTCCATCTGCTCGCCAAGCTTCAGGACGTATATCCTATCTTTACTTTTGAGGGCCTCGACGATTTGAGGATCGACATCTAAGAGAGCGCCTGGGTTAGCGCTACCCGTGGAGTCGGAATCTGCGAATGGCTCAGAGTCTGAGCGGGACGGGGAGTGGAGGCTGGCGGTGTCGATGGCGGCGGTAGGGAACTGGGAGGGGAGGATATCTAAAGACGAGGACATGGGATGAGGGGGACAGGTGGACATGGACAGACTCGTCAGAGCGAGCGTGGATGCATTCCTTGGTCTAGGGGGACACGATCAAAGCGAGTCCTCTCGTGGGAATCTCACAAAGGCAGTGCATTCATTACCACTAACTACTACATGAATCCCCCCAGGCGCACCACCCGATAAATATCGAACCCGAGGCTGCGTCAAACGACATCAGCAACGTCACCCTTGCACAAACGAACCACCTACCAAAACACACAGATGCAGCAGCCATACACCGCCAACGCCAGCGCACTCCTGTTCAGCAACCGACTCACGCTTGGATCATCCCTGGTGAGCTGCGGAGGACGTCAGGCCGGTTCCTGAGCGCAGTATGGGAACATCAATCTCACCTTCCAGAAGAGCAGGCCTGGAAGAATATATGACACCGTCGTCGACCCAGTAGATCCAACGAACGAGAGAACTGCCTGCATGTCAGTGCAAAGACTGCAAATGCACTCTCCAAAACGTACCCAACTGCAAGTCGTCCATGTTGTACGCAATCAGGAAGCCGGACAAGAGAATCACGCCAGTGAGTAGCACATGCTTCAACAGCGGCATGTCCCCACCCCCGTGCTCGTCCAATTCTTCCTCCTCATCTTCTATTCTCCGCTTGGTAAAGGCATTTCCATCAAATATCTTGTCCAAACAGTTGCGGCATGGCTGAACTTGCAGGGGGTAGGAGAACGTTATGAGGATAACGATGGCTAGTTGCCCAATCGCAATGAACAACGAGGTGGAGGGGTACATCTCAATAATGTTTGCCCCAACCTAACACAGACGATACGATCAGCAAAAATGGCCGCGAAAACGAATCGTCCACTGACACTCGAACCAAACGTCAGGTAACCAAATAGTGCAATGGTCTCGTAGATGACCACAGTCCCCCCGATGGATGTACCAATAATCGTGTTGAGGCGCCGCTGAGTGTTATCCCGCAGCTCATTGTAGATGGGGAACATCTAAGTCGTCGTCAGTATCGTGCCAAGATCAAGGAAAAGTATGCCTCACGTTCTGTCCGCACGTAAATGCAAACACTTGCACCGGAAGTGTGGACACAAAGTTGGGTGTAAAGTGAATCCAATCGATGTCGCCGGCTGGCGAAGTACCCTCTAGAGGTTTAAAGTAGCACACGACGACGACGGCAACCAGGTATACTGTCAAAAGCAACGGTCAAGGGTGATCACCGAAATAATGGGGTGACCTACCAACGGAAAAGATGGCGACATAGCTAGTATATCTAAGACTGTCCAGTCTACGAAGGAACGAAAGGGGTGCAAGTAGTAACATAACGAGTGTAATGCAGGTACGACCAGACAAGGCCCATTCTGGAGGGTTTGTGTCTGGCGAGGTCAAGTCGTGAAATATGGTTGCGACGACTTTGGGTATCAGCGACTTGATAATGATGAGATAGCTGACGGAGTGTACGTCTATGTTTCCTCGCATTCGTTCTTGGCTGATACGTACCTGATAGAGACACCGAAGCACTTGATGGCAATGGCAGCATCGAAGAAGACCGCTGCCTGAGGGAAAGTGAGCTGCGATACGGCGAAAAATGAACTACGTCGATGCGGGGCAGCACGTGCACAGCGAGTGAGCAGGTACAGGCCAAAGCCACCAACCGCCCCAGAAAATGCGCATGTAATAATGCCCGGGATGATGCCCGCAGACGCCATGGCCTACCAACTACATGAGCAGAGTGCGGGGAAGATTCGAGTACTGAAAATTGACCAGAGGGAAGGTCAGCATACCTGGGAATTGGAGAGCATCAGTAGACCACACAGCCGACCAAAAGGCAGACGCACCGCTCCCGACGATTGTATTCGAGACGTTACTGACAGAGCTGATAATGCTCGCATGACCTTCTCTCGGTTTCAGGACGGCTTCATTTCCGAGCAAGGCAGAGCCCTCGCCATCCTCTCCACCATGATGGTCAGTGTGTGTGACTCCCCTTTCTACTGTTCCATAGGGATGTGTCATGTCGTGTAGAGAGTGGGGTAGAGGCCGGGACGAGGCTGGCGTGGGAGGCGAACAAAGACCGAGGGGTCTTGCTCCGGTCCTCGTGGCAAGCATTGACTCGTGACCAGTCACGTCTATTACGAGGCAGCCATCGATACGATAACAAACACGATCGCCATTTCAAAGAAAGCATCAAGGATAACAGTACGAACGAAAAGACTGAAATACATCGCGACGAGACGCAGCGTCCTTGATCAAAATCCAAAGCTAAACATCATAGAGTAACCGGTGGAAGAATAGATACTGTGCTCAACACCGAATCCTGCTCAGGCTGCTGCCCAGTCTGCCCGCTTGTCTTTCCCGTTGACGAGCCTGCATTCGTTGTTGTCTCAGATTGTCCATCATTTGTTTTCCAACAGGTGACAACTCCGACGAGGATACCGGCGAGGGTGGTTCGAACAGATATTGTGACCGAAGGCTAAACGGTCGAGCAGGGGTGATAGGCTGAGGAAGGCGAGATGGCGTTTCGTTCTCCCTCCCGTGAGGTGCAATGCATGGCGCCAACTCAGCCTCAGTTAGGTAAGGCTTGACCGGCGTGGATTGCAAAGGCCGCGGTGAATGGATGGCGGATTCGTGCCTTGTTTCTGCGGAACTACTTGAAGAACCAGATGCGCTTCTCAACTTAGGTATCTGAGAAGGCATTTCACGAGGCCGAGCAGCCGCAACGTTGATGTGCGAGTTTTCGGTGTTTGATTTCTCACCTAAAACAGGCTGAATAGGTAGTTTCGAAGACTGCTCCATCATGGGAAAGGAGTCTTCGACTTCATACAGATCTGACTTAGGACCTGTACTTTGCCGCGAGGATATTCTAGAAGGCGGAGGGAGTCCGCGAGAGCCACGATAGCTTTGTCCATATTGCGTGACAACGGGCTGTAGGTGTGCATATTCCTGATCTTCGCGCTGCGATGACAAGAATGCTGGAGCGGCTGGAGACGGAGGGGATCTATTACTACCAGAGGTAATAGGATAACGTCGCTGACTGGTGGGTGAAGTGGGTTGGGGAATATACGTGTTGCAGCGACGGATAAGTGAAACATGAGGGGGTTTGGTATCGCTGAGAGATGATTCGGCCGAAAAGCGGCGATAGTGCGGTGTAGTCGTCTTCAGCTGAGGTAACCTCGAAGCTGGACTGTCATGGGCTCTCTTCTTATCACCAAGGAACCCGAACACCTGAGAGGCACGTTGGGGTGAGAGGGAGTTCCCAAAAGACGAGTCGAGTGCTTGTGGGTGTAGAAAGTCGGCGGAGGCACTGAGTTCGACTTCAAGAGAGGAGAAAGTTGGGTGATCGGCTGAGGTATCGCATTCAATAGGTATCGCAGGTTTGTCATCAGAAGAAGGAGCGTGAATAAAATGTGTATCGGCAGGGGTCCGTGGCCCAATGGAGGATACCGAGGAATTGGCATCAGTTTCGCTGAACGTCATGTCAGTGTTTGGATAACAAATGGGTGTATTTGGCGCTGACCCAAGAAACTTTTCTGCCCAAGAGATGTCACCCTCCATGCTACTATTTACTAACCCTGGCAAGGTTGGATGTCCAAGTAACTGTCGCAAAGTGGACGCTCTGGGACGCCTTTGGGCACGATCTTCCTTCAGGGGGGAAGGAGTATTTGAGAAGAGAGCAGAACTGAGGTGTCCGTGGTCATCGTAATGATTTAGAAGACTTGCAACTGAGGGGTCCTGACGGAGAGCTAGAAGACGACTCTTGTCTCGCGGTGTGATGGGAACACTCTTGGAACGACGGCGAGACGAACATGACCGCTTTGGAGTGAAGCTCAGGTTCATTGGAGGGTACGCATTTGGGAACTCGGTACGGCTGTGCACGGTTCGACCGTGAATGGTGACCGAGTAGGTGCTACGAGCAGAGACACTGCCGATAGTTGTTGACGATGATTTTGGAGGAGGAACGACCGAGTCGATCGGATGTGCTGTATAAGGGCACATGGGGATGCGATAGATGTTGCTGAACGAGCGAACTCACGGAGGGGGGGCAGAGAGCCAAGGCCAATCTGCGGTTCCGCTGTGCATCGGCCAGACGAGGAACGGAGGAGACGACTGACGGCAGCCTCTGCATCGTCTGGCCCGAGGTACTCCTGGACATGTTCAGGGCCAGGATTTACCGCAGACCGCTTCTTGAATCTTTTGCTACCGATAGAAAAGAGTCTCTTGAGGAAACCCATCGTGATAATCGTAAATCGTGAATGAGCGTAAAGGAATGAACAAGGACCAAACAACGAACCAAACAACGCGTCGGATGTCGGGTCACGTGTTTGTACCAAAGCCAGCTCCATTCCACATGCCGCTCTCACTCGAGATCGTGGGCAGCACTGTCCGCGATTTCTGCATGCTCGAGCGCAACTTTTTATCGCATGTCAAGCTAGTCTTGCTGTTGTTGCTCCTCTTTTCTTCGTCTTTGCTTGGAGTTCGCCTTTCTGGCTCATCGGGCAGCCATGGGGACGGCCTTGGCACAGCGAGCTTGCCCGCAGCCATCATACAGCTCGTCGCTGCTTTGGCGATCATTGCTGCTGCCATCTGGGAGTATCAAAGTGGAGTCAGAGATTTGCTGGGCGTGAAAGCATTTCTTGCCGTCGCAAGGTAAACCACTCGTTCTCTCGGTTACGGTTGCGCTGCAGCCTCGTTCTTTCAGGGTACATTTCCCCCTCATGGTGCTAGTGACGGTCATGATTGTCGCCGTCTCGGTTATCTACCTAGTGTATACCGCATGAGAGCAAGAGTGTAGCGTAGATGTACAAAGTCACGTGGATGCAGATTCTCTCAAGAGAGATGGAATGAGACAAGCCAAGAGAAAATACCCAGTGTCCTTTCTTTCTTCTCAACCCTCACGATCCTTGCCTTGTTCACGTCCACATCATGAAAATCAGCAAGAAAATCGAACAGTCCACCAAGGAGGGCAAGATTTGGTGGTCCTTTGAATACTTCCCTCCCAGGACTGCCCAGGTTGGCTTCATCGACCTCCACGACTCGTCTCTCATCTCTTCCAGGGTCTCCAAAACCTCCTCGATCGTATAGAACGCATGCGCGCCTTGGGCCCCGAGTTTATTGATATTACCTGGCAAGTCCTCTCCCCTATCCGTATTGCCTTCTCTGCTCATCCGCGCGTAGGAATGCCGGTGGTCGCACCTCTGATCTCACATCAGAGATGGTAAAGACATGTCAGGGCCTCCTTGGCATCGAGACTTGCATGCACCTGACATGCACCAACATGCCACGAGAAAAGGTCGACATCGCCCTCGCAGTAAGTTACATAACATTCGCCCTATCTCTGCTTCTCAGAACGTCGGTGTAGGAGGCCAAGCAGCACGGGTGCCGCAACGTCCTCGCTCTTCGTGGAGACCCTCCGGCAGGAAAAGATGAATGGGAGGCCGTCGAAGGTGGCTTCGTCCATGGACTTGATCTCGTCAGACACATCCATAAGTTATACGGCGACTACTTTGATATTGCAGTCGCCGGATTCCCCCAGTATCAGCTTCTCCCACCCGAAGAGCGCGAGCTCGAGATGAAGTATCTCAAAGAAAAGATCGAGGAGGGTGTTGATTTCATTTTCACTCAGATGTTCTACGACATCAATATCTTCATTGACTGGGTCAAGGCCGTCAGAGCAGCGGGAATAACAGTTCCTATCGTGCCTGGCATCGCTCCTATCCAGACTTGGAATGGTTTTCTGAAGGCAACGAGCTTGGCAAAGACCAACATTCCCCAGTTCTTCATGGACGCCCTGGAACCCCACAAAAACGACGATGAGAAAGTCAGGGAGATAGGCACCAAGCTGGTCGCAGATATGTGCCGAAAAATTCTCGATGCAGACCTCGGCATCAAAGGCCTTCACTTCTACACCATGAATCTGGAGAGGGGTACCAAAATGTTACTGGAGGAGCTCAACTTGGTCCCCCGAATCGAGACCATCAAGCCCTTACCATGGAGACAGGTATGCCGTCGATCCCACAATGATTCAATGATTCCACATTGACCCGGTTCACAGTCTCTCACACCCAATCGTCGACAAGAGAACATCCGACCAATATTCTGGGCAAACAGAACCAAGTCTTACTTGTCACGTACTGAGAATTGGGATGAATTTCCCAATGGACGTTTCGGTGATTCTCGAAGTCCTGCATATGGTGAACTAGATGGCTATGGTGTCTCGCTGAAGCAAACGGTGCGTGGCTTGCACGATTCTTCTCCAGTGCTGCTGAGCTCTTTCCATCGACATAGAAAGAAGTAGGCTTGAAGCTTTGGGGCGAGCCCAAGTTCCACTCTGATGTTACTGAATTGTTCGCTCGATTCTGTGAGAAGCAACTCCCAGCACTTCCCTGGTCGGATCAACCGGCTTCATCAGAGACTGCTGTGATTGCATCAGATCTAGCGAAGATGAACCGGCTCGGTTTCTTAACTATTAACTCTCAACCCGCCGTTAATGGGGCAAGAAGTGATGATCCGAGCTTCGGCTGGGGTCCGAGCAATGGTTATGTGTATCAAAAGGTTGGTGCTCATTTCCGCTCTTTTCTAGCACGTATCTTATGATATTAAACCTAGGCATATCTGGAGTTCTTCGTGGATGGTGACTTGTTAGAGTTGCTCATATCACACATCGAGCTCGACCCGAACATGACCTACTATGTTATTAACAAGCAAGGTGATCTGCGAACAAATACCCACTCGGACGGACCAAACGCCGTCACCTGGGGTGTTTTCCCCAACAAGGAAATCATTCAACCCACGATCGTCGAGGCCATCAGCTTCATGGCATGGAAGGTATATATCCAGGCTATGGTCAGGTTGAATCCATCTAACGATTTCAGGACGAGGCCTTTGAGCTGGGTTGCAAATGGGCCTACATCTACGAATCGGGTTCACCGTCGCGCAAGCTCATCATGGATATCATGAACGATTCTTACCTCGTGAACGTGGTTCACAACGACTTCAAGGACCCTGACGCTATATTTGTCCCATTTTTCAAGGCCGGGGAAGAGTACGCAGCATCGCGTCCACAGCAGAATCACGTGGCAACGACGAATGGTCTTGTGAACTAAGTCTTCCTTTCTTCTCCCCCTTTGTTTCTTTCGCATTTTGCCAATCCTGCATCGCCATGATCCAACTCACTGCACTCATTTCATTATAGTACGGGTTCAACCCCCGTACATCACCACGACGCATATCTTAAGATATCCCTACATTTGTTCTTTTTAAGATAACTTGCTTCAACCGCTGCTACCTTGTAGACCAACCACTGCATCAACTGCATACACTTACATAAGAGACGATAGATTGTGCGCTGTGTCAAGCTCTGCGAGCAAGTAATAGTAATTACGATCACGATCACAATCACGATCACGGATCATGCCAACTCGCTCGGAGCAACATTATATTCCTGCATGCGAGGGATCAAAATTACGACAATCCATCCATCACTACAACTGTTTAAAGCAGATCGGAGAAGAAAAAGTCCGTGTTTGAGGGAGGAGGACCGGCCGCTAGTCCGCTGGGTATATCCACCTTCTCGCCCGTAAGGTCTGTGATCAAAGGTACACATTGAGCGGCAGGAATATCGAAAAGCCGCAAGCGGTACACGTACCGAGAAGTTTGATTTTCAGGCCAATTTCAGTGAGTGCTTTGATATAACCGGCAGTCTCGTCGGAAGTGACGTGTCCACCATCTCGCCGGAGCATGTTCAAGCCGTCTGTCCAATCCGCCCACGTTGACTGATCGGTGGCAATCTGGTCCGCCACCGAGCCTTCATTAACATTGGCGGTCAACAAGGAAAAGGAAAGTGGCGATGGCATGTGTGAGCTGGGCAGATCGACGTGGTCGTGCATCGCGCTCGAAGGTGGGGTACAGGTGCCAGTCGCAATCTGGCTGATGGCGGCGATTTCAATACGGTCCGGAAGATCTTCTAATCCACTGCGAACCTCGAATTTGGCGGGGCTGTCCACGTAGTGTAAATACTTGTAGCCGTTATCCTGGAAACCTCTACGTGAGCGTGCGGCGCGATAAAGCGCGAGTAGACTTCTACCAAGCGCATAAATCTCCAGGGTGCATTGGGCCGCTTGAGAGTCCCTGTCGGGGCTGGAGAAACACCATTGATGAACCAGGCGCCGTGCATCAGACACTGTATCCGTTGTTGGCGGACAAACTCTGCAGATTCCCTCATGAGTTTCTCCTTCAGGTTTCTGTTTTAAATGACTCAGTACAACAGTCCAGACTTGCAGTATGACGACATACCTGACCGGCACCTTGCTCAGTAGATCATCCTCTGCCTCTAGTTCTTGCATCTGACGATCTCGGACTGCACGATATTCACATTCCAAAAAGTCCTGTTCCAATGTGTGCCATGGCTTCGTATTCTCTCCCTGCAGTGCTACCTTGACCCTTTTTGGTGACAATAGCTTCTTAAAGAATGCATCAAGCAGGAGGAGAGTAGACTTACTGGCTGCGAGTGAGAGCAGCAATTCGACCAAAATCACCACTCGCAGATCCACTTTCGCTCCACATCCGCAGGAAGAAATGCATTGCCAACGTGTGAACTTTGTAAAAGTTGAGGAAGAATGGCTGATATGTCGTGGGCGTTGAATCTAAAGGTCGTGTCAGACTTCCGAAGTCCTCTAGAGAGAAAAGGGTACATACAAGCTGGTGCGAAGATAGCCCAGTGTTCGGAAAGAAGCTCAACGATTTCGTTGGATGCCCTGGCTATCGGACAACGGCGTTCTTCAGGTCGGCTGAGTTGCTCGAGAACAACCTAATACGTGTTATGAGTAACCTTCTCTGGACTGTCCAGCTATGCGGAATACCTTGGAAAAGGACTCTGCGTCGCTCTGGACAAAGTGGAACAGACAGTCGAGACCAAGAAGGCCAACTTCCTGAAACTCCTCAATGATATTCTCACTGCTGAATCCAATCTTCGTCCATTTTACTTGATGGCCATCTCCATCGACCTCCTCAGGCTGTTTGCTACCGTCCCAGATGTATAGAAGTAAAGAGTCGTGTGTTGGTTCTGCTTGGGGTTCTACTAGTGTTGTCTTCTTCCGGTAGGTTACGCGTATCATGTTTGCTTGGAAGTCTAGAATACACGATGTCAAATCGTCGGTGACGTGAGATGACATGAGGCGCTGAGGGAACTATTCAGTTTTGTCTGATTACAGGGAGGTTCAACCTACAATGACAGCTTTTCGGACATTCAACCGTTCGATTTCGTAAATGAATTCATCCCATCTAGCATCACTCACGTGAGACAAAAGTGAGTTTATCAACATCAAACTAGAAGAACGATGATCAGAGGATCTGAGCTAATATCGGAGAATGGCACATGCCTGTTCAATGCCATAGCAGTATCAGCACTCCCTAAGCGGTTGATGACGGTCTCCAAAGACCCCTTGCCCCTTTGCATCTGCTGGAACACACACTGGAACCCGAACCTGTATATTGAATCTGGTGGAAGTTGAGGCGGGCTCCTACTGGAACTAGCCGCGACAGGACCAGGCGCGTTCATGGGATCGGCTTCGACAAGCTTCTTCAAGATCGCTGTCGCAGGTCGACAGACATTGATGAGGGACTGAGGTGACGCGAGTATTTGCACTATTTTAATGATGAATTCGTCGTCAAGCGTTGACCAACCATACTCCAGGTCCATCAGGTTTTGCACTGCTGTAAGTGCATACTAGAAGACTGCGTCAGGAGATGTGGCATCGAGAAATAGACAAGACAAGACGTACTGCGAGGGTATTGCCGTGTTCGCTGTAAACGACGTGGACGAGTGCTTGCAGGCCATTGAGATTGAGGAACTCTTGCGCGAACTTTTCTTCCTAGAGACACCGTAAGCTGTACTGACGGATGGAAAGGATGGATGACATGCCTTGATATATTTCTGCAATGAGAATAAAGACATCCTGAGAGACTTTTCATCTGGATACGTGAGTTTCTGGACAATCTCGTGAGCCTCGATATGGGGAGCATTGACCAGCCTAGAAGGGGGTGAGCAGCGGAATGGGATGATCAGAGGAAGAGAGACCTCAGATGAACCTTGTTCTTGATCTTCTTTCTGAGATTGTCATTCGTGACCAGTTCGTCGGTGTCGCGGTCCCTCAGTGCGAAATGAGACGAAGGATCGGTAACCTTGAGGTTCACACAGAGCTGGCGGACAACGTCCTCGACGGTGAGGGTAGGGTCGATGCGGGCTCGGACGGTGAGACCTTCCTTGGTGGTGACGTTGTTCGTCGGAACGAGAGCCCCGGAAGGCTTTTGCAGTGTTCCGTTGATGGCAGAGGGCGCGAGCGTAGTGCGTGAAGCACCGGGATTGTTGGAGGAGGACATGGGATTGGCTTCTAAGACTGGTGGTGAGGAACGACTCAAGTATACTTTAGATGTATCAGTAAGGATGAAAATCGTCTTTCTCTAGTCAGACTGACGTGCAAATCCAGGAAACTCGTCATCTGGAACCAAGACAAAGAACAGGAGCTCACCAAACGGAGTGTCGTGTTGAACGAGACGACGAGAGCGTGAGACTAGGATGAGCGGCTGACTTGTTTGCCGTCCACCATGATCAGGTCGCTAACTCGCCATGGATTTCTCACCAAGTCGCCATGGCCCACCAGAAATCCACCAAATCACGTCCAGCGCCTCTCAAAGACCTCCAGATCGCCGTGCAGACAGGCCAGTCTCGTCGCTACCTCATCCTCGACACCGACTCGCCTCTGCCTTCTCCAGCATACCCCTTTGCCCCTTGCGACAACCCCGCACGATCGGACCACATTTGCACTCCATGTTGTTCGTTGCAGGTGACCGTCTCGGCCCCTCCTCATAGTCAGGTCGAACCATATCTTGATGCATACCGCTGGGACGACCCGTGTCATGGCGCCGTGGACCAGTGCTATCGTTCGTTCACTCCGCCGCTCAGCCCTCCTGTATTATCGCCGCATGGGCAAGACATAGAGTATTCATCAAAACGCTCTGGAAGGACGTTTGCCCTCGTTCCAGCACAAGTGAATGGCAAACACGTGTTCACTCACGCTGTCGTGAACCCCCAAGACGACGACTCTAAGCAGGAGATCTTGTCGCGAAAAGACGGTCTTCCAGAGGACATGCAAGACATACTCCGCCAGCTAGATGACTTGGCATGTTGGGTGAAAGCAGCTTCGTCATCTAGGGACTGCCATGCTGCCAGTTCGGTTGCGCATGTGGCTCGTCTTGCTGGATACGCAGAGGCCGACCCCTGCAATCCGAGCGCTGAGCTATACCTCGACAAAGGCAAGAATCGCCTGCAATCGGCTAGCCTACCGAGTGACTATGATATTCGGCGAGATTACTTGGTATGTACCACCACTGAATCCCTCGTTGCTAAGGTACCTACCAAACCATCAGGATTACTCAGGAGGTGCCATGCCAAGCGATCCACCCAAGGTATCTGCTCTTACCAACTACCAAGCAGAAGGGTTTATATACACGCCCAACGTATGTACGCTCTCTTGTGCTTCTAGTATTCTCGTCATCCCTCTCTCCTCATACAGTGCAACGCTCCTGAATTCCTTGTGGGTAGTTCCAGTTCTCCCGTCGCGTATCCAGTTTCTGGCTACTCCAGTCACCCTGCTCGCTATTCTCCTCGCTTCCCGGAGAAAAAACACGAAATCCCTTCCCACCGCCGTTTCCTCGAGCGCCGATCCGCTCCGTGTCCCCCGCCGATATCCCCTCTGGTTTCTCCTCCTATGGGGAAGACCTCATTCAAGACTCTATTCCAACGTTCCCGATGCAACACGGCGGTAGTAACTTGTCCGAGCATCCCCCCGGGCCATGTCCCTGTTGAAAGCGCGTTGCGTCAGGGGAAGAGAATACGTTTACCATGGCTGAGAATGTGATGTATCACCCTATGATCGGCTGATGTATGTCATGCATGTAACTGGATCGTCTCGTCCGTAACCTGAATGTTGAGATTCACCCTAAAGCGTTTAAATCATCGTATTGCAACCGCTGTACGGTGGTCAGCGCTAGTCAGCCCCTACTGATCGTCAGCCACCTCCGTCCTTGCCACTCTCTTTACTCTGACTTTTTGCCTTTTAGCTTAGAAGTCTCCCCGTGAACCGTCATGCCCTCTCACCGATTGGTGCCGCGTATCCGTATCGATTTACCGGATAGTTCTTCGTGCAGCATATCTCCGTCGAGTACCCTTGACATCAGAGACGCGTTGGGTCCAGCCAAACTGCTGCCAAAGCTCTTAGCCGAAGACTTCGCGTTTGATGGCGCTGACGATGTTCTGTACTTTGAAGATGGCCACTTGCGCAACTTTCCTTGCTTTCCCATGGGACGCCAACCACCGCTCTTTATCCTAAACTCTCATCGGGCGCGGCTTCCATTCCCCATCCGTCCAGATGCCTTCGAGCTGGGTGATTTTTGCAGGGACGAAGAAGACGTTTATCCACTTTTGACGGCTCCGACGACACCTCGCATGAAGATGATGGTCAAGGAACAGTTGTACGTGCAGAAATGGGTCGTGAGTCGCACACCGTTACCTTGCGTGAGCATACGCTCAGTCGCCGTTATAGGACACTCTGACGCTCGAAAACCCTCCAAAGCACATTCCGTGGACTTGTGAGATGCCTACTAGTACTACGAAAAAGAAGTGGATCGCAGAAGGCTCTATATTCCCAGCCGACATGGTCAAACCCGACAAATGTTGTATTGCTGATACGGACAGATCCTCGGCTCTCGCTGATCAAGCACCCTATTCGCGAGAGTTATGCGCATGCTCAGAGGGGTCTCTTCCAATTTCTGCATCCACGGAGTCCTACACGCTACCACAACACGCTCATACTACCAAGTCCGCGAATGACAATCCTGGAGGCTTCCACGGGGACTCGAAGGCCACGCACCGTATGTCAGGGGCTTCACGGACACCCTCACGTCCAATCTTGCTGCCTTCTGCTTCGCCCGTTGGGACGACATCAAGCACATCCGACGCGCCCTTAGCTATTCGCCGTGGAAAGTCACTGAGTCGCTTAAAACTGAACGAGTCTGTGATCGAACACCTGGAATACCCAGACATCCCAACTGCTTTCCGTGGATCGCCGGCTGTTTGGTCGCCTCGTCTCGACACGTTCCCTGCTCAGTCTTTCACGGACCATGACAGCATGCTTTTGGACCTCAAGTCAAAATGCGCTGCGCTTGGGAGCGGGGTGTCGACTTACATCCAGGAGCCACTACATCTACAGCCGCAACTGACTCGTGCCTCGCTCAGTGTCGACGAATGGGCGTTTACTCGGGGACTTGCGATCGACAGCAGCTTCTTGGGATCGACCGACAGTCGGGTTCCCAGGAAGATCGTCACCGATACGAGTGTATTCCTTCCCGATGACTCCTTGACGCCTGTGAAAGATGTTACTGCTCACCTCAGGTTTCCATCGACGCCTGCGGCACACTTACCTGGAAACCGTTCCAGTGGTCCTCCAGGAGTCCCGTTACCACCCCGTCCCGCCCTCATCAATCCATCGACACCTTCACACGTAAGAGGTATCTTGAAGAAGGTCAAGAACGTTCGCTTCGAAGATGTGACCACCAAGGAAATCGAGAACTGTACTTTGCCTGCTCCTCCTCCTCCAGGATGTCGATCGCCTTTGCTATGCGCTGTTTCCTCCGACAGACCATGGACGCCGATGCCGGAGATAGCAAAATCATCAACTGGAACTGGTCCACCCCCGCCCAAAGAAGCGCTTGGGAAGAGCATTCAGAAGAAGTCCGCCACTAGATCTCGACCACCCCCGAAGCGGGCCAAGGCAAACGAAAAACCTGGACCCGTGCAGGTAAAGGTGGGTAACACACCAGAACCTTCAAAGCCGACCCTGGTGACGGTACCGGTTGAACGTCCCTGCCGAAGCACGCACGTAAAAGAGAACACGAATCCAACCACTACAGCTTCTCGGGCCCAAGCGAGACAGAAAGCTAATGAGATCGATATTCGGAGAGGGATCGAAGGGACTACGAAAAGTCGGCTCTCCACTCCATTACGAAACATCTTCCGGTTCAGATAGGCAAGTATTGGCCAACTTCCTTCTACCACACTCTTTTGGAATATTATGTTGTACGCTTGTTCATGCCATCATCCGCTTTTGAGAGACATAGGCTTTGCAAGTGAGAATGTCTCAGGCTGACTACCAAGATGTCGGCCTGGTGGTCTAGTAGTATGATTCCTTGTTAGGGTTTCCTGAATCGAGGAGGTCCCGGGTTCAATTCCCGGCCAGGCCCCACGGTGTATTTTTTCTCTTTGTTATATCCTCCGAGTTTTTTCGTCCTTGGATAGGTCGGAGTTCGCTGGGGTCGGCACGTCCGAGTCCAAGATGGTCATATTTTACAACAAATGAATATCAGAACCACAATCTTCCAAGCTTCTTTTCTCCATTCAGCTTAGTTCACGACGGCATAGCCCTCCTTCTCCACGTTATCGAGGTAGGTCGCCCACCGCCCGTTGTGCCACGTCGCGATCTCTTTCCAGTTTGCGTTGGTGAGCTTGATCCAAGTGAACCATCCAGCAAGGATGCCATCTGCATAGGAGATGGTATTGCCGAGCACAAACTTGCCCTCGCTCTTTGCCAACCAACCATCGACGGCAGCGAATGCCTCCTTGCCCTTTGCCAGATCAGCGTTGCGCGTTGCGCCCTCGGGCGAAAACTCCTCAATCTTCTTCCCATATTGAGCTTCTCGGGTCCGCCTAAAGTAGGCCTCGCTGGAAGGGTTGAGGATGTAGCAGCTGAGAGCGAGCTGCTGCATGAAGAGCCCGCCCAGGGCATTGACGATCCCCCCCTCAAAGGCTGCGATGACCGGCTTGGTGCCGGCCGGGAAGAGAGCGTTCCCGGCGGGGTAAGTGGCATCGAGGTACTCGGCGATGAGGAACGAGTCGGCGATGACTTTGCCCGTGTTGGGGTCTTGGATGATGGGGAAGGTGTACGACGGGCTGCCGTCGCTCTTGGTGCCGGTGGCAGGCGCGCCGATCTTCTTGGCGAGCGCCTCGATGTCAGGGTACTCCACCCATTCGGTCTTGTAAGGGACACCCTTGATGTTGAGTGCGTATCTGCGGCTGCATTCAGCGTTGCGATGCTCATCGAGGAAGTAGGTCTCACCTCGTCTTCCATGTATTTGGCGACCACGCGCTGGTAGGAAGTTTGCTGGGGATATCGTAGAAGATGATTGGGGAGACCATCGCGAACTGAAGGATGCCGTGGAGGCAGGCAAGCACTGGCTTATATGCGAGCAAGAGGACTATGGGATCGCTCGTGATCTTGGTGCTATGTTTATCGCCATTGGAACGCCGTCGCACGATATGTTCCTCTTGGTCAGCCTGTGGAATAGAAAGAAGCAGTTTGGAGGAATTCTGATGTGATTTCCAGTGAGATATGTAGCAAATTGTACAGACGGATGATGATGAATGGGTTCTTGAAATACAGTTCTTCCCAGGTTCCTGGACAATCTGACTAAAACGTTGACACGAAAGTACGCTTAGGCCGACACTGCTAAGAGTCTGAAACGACATACACGCGATGACTGGAACGTATACGAAGGAAGACAGCCTTTTCAACCACCTCTCCGTCCTTGATGCCCCCCACGCATGGCTCCCCTACCAGCGAAACCGATACGAAATATTGCTGACCTGGAAATACCCCACGAACCAGGTGGGTTGACAGGCGTAGAAGGTCCAGGCTCAGCGGAGAATCCCCCTGGCATCGGGACTGCGTCTTGCTCTTCACCTGGGTCGTCCGGCTGGACAAAACATGGATTAAATTCCCTCCGCCAACATAACGCAGTCGAACAAGAAGAGAGATACTCGTACCTCTAGATCAATCACTAGTGCGCCCATGTGCCATCCCGCAGCAGTGGCAGCGAAGCAGAACCTATTTCTCTTCCACTTCTCTCCGTGGTCAAATCTAACTTCGGCTGGCTCCATCACTGGGGGTGGGAATGCGCCCCTCCATTGTAACGCATGCCGCCGCTGCTGTTCGGTCCGGTAGCCTCCCGGTTGACCAGGTTCAACTGTCGTGGGATCGCCGAGGCCGAGAGCACCGCAAGAATATTCTCCCCAGGTCAGGAGCTTTCCCGTGGATGTCAAAGCGCCAAAATGATAGTCGCCAAGGACAACGGAAATAACATTTCTATTCTGCAGAGCCGGGAGGACACGCGGTTCTGTATCCGGATCGGTTTCATGCGAACCCATGAGTACGACTGAAGAGGATCCTGTTGAGTACGCTACAAATGTTTCAAATTGCGCGGAGATCTGCCAAGCAATCAGCCAAGTGCATCACGACGACGATTTTCTCCAGAGTTACATGTGTGATGTGTATGTCTTGCATTGATGACAAATTCGAAGCAACAGAAGTGACACGCTGCTTGATTCTCTCAGAGTCTGAAAACCGAGGAAGCTAAGGAATGTCAATCGGCAGAAGACGTGAGCATTGGAGAAGAAATAGACACACGTATACCCATCCCTCTAATCTGGCCATCTCGATTGTTTGAGCCAATATCTTGACAACATGACCGTGGTTCGTCAGCCCAATAAGATGGCTGTGCAAGGCAGCAATCTTCACTAGGTAGACATCGATGTCTTCGACATCTGCCCTGTCTAGCCTGGGTAGCCGAGGTAGTTCAGGAAGTTTATGAGGATCTTGATGTAGATCCCAATGAGCACAGGGGATTACACCATCTTCGGTCGCATGGGCGTGCAACCCTTCCTCGTCCATGGCGGTATGGCGAGCATCGATGAGCTGCTTCAAGTCGCCATGCAACGGCCACCAAACGTAAACGTCCCCACTCTTGGTGAGAACCGAGGAAAAACTCCAGCCAGATTCTACTTGTACTGGAGTCGAATCTTTGGTAGTGCCATCCAAGAGTGGTGTCACTAGCCGGAATGGCCGACCAAAGCTCAGGAAATTCCAGACATTCCGTCTGTCGTCGAGGCCGGTAGCGTGTAGCCTTCCGCAGCTGTCAGCAAGGCGTGTGAGAACAATCCAATCTACGGGCGAGTGGCTGCTTGCCTAATGGCACGCATCGCAATAGGTAATTTAAGTTTCACTGGGGTGTGTGCGGACTTTCCTGGGGCAGAAAAGCCGTCCCTTTGGAGCGCATACTCGAGCCCATTCAATGTGCCTTCAAGTTTGGGGGTGATCAGTAGGTGGCAAATCGGAATTGGGGAAAGGATATTTTACCCCACGCATACAGGTTGCCCTTAGAATCGAGAGCGAAGAAGCACCTGGTGGGTAATGAAAAATAATTTTTACACAGAAGAACGACCGACAT